>PVJO010022284.1:0-28391 GCA_004026905.1 Hystrix cristata | reverse complement strand
TACCTTTTATGTCAAGCCATGGGTATAATGATTTTTTTTTAAATCTTCCTGTATACTTCCTTTAATAGGAAGAAAGACAATGTATGTAGAAGGTGAAGAAGGATGTTGAAGGCATTGACTGTAGGGAGAAACAGAATACCAGAATGTATATAATTGTTGCTGGGGCTGGGGATTTAGCTCAGTGATTAGATTGCTGGGCCTGCAAGCACAAGGCCCTAAGTTCGATCCCTGGCACCACAAAAAAATAATAATAATAATTGCTTGCTACCTTCTTTCCCCAAAAATAAAACCTAGCTGTAAAATAAGCAGCCTTGAAAACTAGAGATCAAAAATCCCAGCCCCAATCGGCCTATCCCTCCTTACCTGCCTTACAGAGTAGTCACGGAGCAAGATAATAGTAATGGCAGGTAAGCCAAGGATACGATTATTGGGACGGGCATTTTTCGATCTATAGTTTTCAAGGTTGATTATTTTACAGCTAGGTCTTATCATCAAGGAAACATGGCAGCTGAAGTACAAATGCTCCATGTGTGATCAGTGCCATTGTCCTGAAATGTTTTTGGTTCTTCCCACACCAGGTACCTGGTATGACTGCACTTGCACTTCTCAGCCTCCTTGTGTTTCAGTGGGCCAAATAATTAGTTCTAATCAAAGAGTTGTGAGCATACGTGAGATATGTCACTTTCGGACAGAACACTTAATTACTGCTCTGAGAAAAGAACTGGCAAGAGAAAGTGGCAGCCCTCTACATTATATCTGCCCTTTCAGTCTTAATCCCACAGAGAGAGTGACTAAAAGGCAGGCCCTCCACCCGACTCACAATAAAAATGTAGTGTGAGCAAGAAATAAACTTCGTTGCTTTAAGGCACTGAGATTTATAGATTTGTCACTGAGATAAAATCCAACCCATCCTGACTGCCTTATTGTTGAGAGTGTGTTATGGGTGTCTCTTGTTTACTATTCTACTTCTGAGACATTTAGTTCAATGGTTTTTAACATAGAGTCCATAATCTCCTTCATATGGTACATAAAATTTAGGAATCTGGAAAAGAGTGCTTATTCAGTTCTCCATAAGTACTGAATTTACCACAATCTTGTTGCTAATTCCTAATAATCCATGAGTATAGTCTGCAGCCACAACTTTGACTTGGATCTCCTAGTCCTTGATTCTTACCTCGTCTTTGTTACCCACCATTGCTCACTGACAAGCTGTGACAAAATACGTCCACACCCTGCTCCCTGAATCTGCTCTGGATTCATACTTGTTCAGCTTCAGAGAAATCTGAAGTTAAACTATAACTTGGTTCCCCAAGTAGATGCTCAAAACATGCTTTAAAAACTTCAGTGAGGCCACACCCAGAGAAGTCAACAGTGTCAGTATCTCTGTCTCTGTCTGAGAATTTGTTTCTAAAAAGCATAGGAGAAATGGCTGTTGTGCATTTTTAAGAACCTTTTCAAAGCTGGAAGGCCTTAGGAAATAAGTAAATTCTCTGAAGGCAATTTACCGGATGGGTGTACAAATCTAGCTTCTCTACTAATTTAGGTGATTGAATTTTCAGAAATTTCCCCTAAATTGACTTTCTTTCAGATGATGTAGTGACATGCTAAAGACATCTTCCCCAGACACTTATTTAAAAAGCTGAAATTTCCTACTCATCTCTCCTTTCTGCTGAGCGCTACATTAACCTAAGAGCCCTGCAGACATGTCAAATCTGTTGCTCCTGTAAGGTCTATTCCATGAATACCTCTTCACTTCATCGTTTTATGTACATCCGTCTGTTCAATTAAGATGCCTCTGAAGGTGGAGAACGTATCTCTGTGTATTCATAACTTTTTATCATCAGCGACTTCCTTTGGATACTTTTAACTTTGTGTATCAAATTCTCTAATAAAAATCAAATGCTTCAATAAAGAGATCTGATTACCAATGGTAGATATAATACATATATAATGTGCATACATACATTATATATAATAGCATATGAAATAATGTATTACGTGTTTTATAAAATACTAGAAATAATAGAACACACATATATAGACAATAGCATATGGACAGTCAAGAAGCTATCAAATCTATTAATACTTTGCTAATGAGAATTTTAGATGTGATATATATCTGTGTGAGATACAGATATAAATATGGATAGAGGTGACATATTGTTTCCTATTACAGCACAGCATACTGAACAATTTACTCTTCGCAATGTACTGTCCCTGGGAACCATCATCCTGATCTTTTAGAAATATGTATTGCAGAGAAAGAGAATGAAACATACAGGCTACAAAAAGAAAAACACACTGAAATCTAATATCCTCTTTTCTTTCTTTATATTTTTTAAAATTTTTATTGATCTATTATAAAGGACATAAATAGTGGATTTTTTAAAAACTAGTGAAAGGTATTTATTTAATTTGTTGATGAGGTCAGAATCAGCCTTTTAGTGTCCTATTTCTAAAGAATTTCAATATTACAAATATTATACTCTCCCAAATTCTATAATTTCATGTCTTTTGACACCCCCTTATTTGTTACTTGAATTTGCTTCTCCAGAACAACAGAAAAAATACAGTGTCAGGGTGTGCCGGCGGTTGCCTAAAAGAGACCCAGGCAGACAGCAACGATCAGTTCCCACATGCTTCTCTCCCTGAGGAAAACACAGGCTCAAGCTCACCACGGCGAAGGCAGCGTCCTCCTCACCTGGAGCCAAAGCCAAAGAGACTGCAGACATTCCTGGCTCAGCAGCAAGAGTAGTGTACATGATTGTAATGCCACTGAGGCTACCTGAGCAGGAAAATGTCTGAATAATGAAATATTGTATTAACAGAACTGTTTCTTCTTTTTCATCAATCTCTCAAGAATAACTATGAGAGTAATAGCAGACAAATAGGAGAGTTGTCACAGAAAGGACAGTTCTTCAGAGGGTGCCAGGCCATCTCTTCCTAATTTGTTAAATTGGACTACACAACTTCTGGTAAACCTCAAGCCCCGGGCCATAATATACATCAATTGTCCATGTCCAGAAAGTAATCATTTCCGGAATGTTCATCACGGGAAGTTGGAATCAGGATGGAAACTATTCACTATTATACAGGCCCTCGATAATAGATACACATGCATGTGCACACATGGCCCACTGTACAATTCATTTGCATGATGTGATCCGTAATTCCATCCAATCTTCCCTGTTTTTCAAAAACATCGAAATCATCAAATATTTATTTAGTAACCGAATATATGCAAAATTTCCTCTTCTGAACTCTAATAGCATATTATATTTCTGTATTTTCTTTTCATTGATGCAAAATAAAATAAGGAACAGCTTATATACTTCCATAAAGATGAGTTCCAACAGCATCTGAGCCAGGTGCTATATAGTCCATGTATAAATTTCACATCATAAGTAAATTACATTTATGGTTATATATTATACCTTATATATCATGCACAAGAAATTTAAATTTATTGAATACCTACTGGTGCCGAGTGTTCATTTGGACATTTTTGCATGAAATGACTAATAATTAATATAATTACATAATAATAATAATGTAAGATTTTTGCCAGAGACTTGATATTTGGGGGCTAGGGATGTAGTTCAGTAGTACAGAGCTTGTCTCACTTGCACAAAGCATGCAAAAAGAAAATTGATATTATTTCATCATATTGGCCAAAGTACTCACTGTTATTTCATAGCAACTAATGTTTATTGAGAACTAAAATATTGAAAAGTGAAAATACATCTTTTCTGTTGTACTAGTAGCAACTAACATTTATCAGGAGCTCATTTAGTATGAGCATCGTAACAATTGTTTTGCATGCACGGTCTTCTTTTTCACAAAAGTAAAGAGGGAGGTACTACTACCCCACTGTGCATTTGAGGAAACTAATGGTCAGAAAGTGAAGTTTCCAAGAATCAACAAATGGGACTACATTAGACCAAAGAGCTTCTGTACAGCAAAAGAGTCAATTAGTAGGGTGAAGAGAAAACCTACGGAATGGGAAAAAATCTTTGCTAGCTATTCCCCAGACAGAAGACTAATATCTAGAATATACAAAGAACTCAAAAAAATTAAACTACCTAAAATCAATGACCCAACCAAGATGCATCATGTATAGGTACAGAATAATTGTAATGAATGTGACCATTGTATGTAGAATGTACCGATACATGTTCTTGGTTTAAAATAAAATTTAAAAATAAATAAATAAAAAATAAAATAAAATCAATGACCCACTCAAGAAATGGGCCAGACAAATGAACAGATATTCACAGTGGGAGAAATACAAATGGCCAACAAATATACGAAAAGATGTTCAACATCTATGGCTATTAGAAAATGCAAATTAAAACAACTCTAAGATTCCACCTTACCCCAGAAAGAATGGCAATCCTTAGGAAGTCAAACAATAACAAATGCTGGCAGGTCTGTGGTAAAAAGGGAACCCTCCTACACTGTTGGTGGAAATGCAAACTAGTACAACCATTATGGAAATCAGTATGGAAATTTCTCAAAAGCATGAAAGTAGAAATTCCATATGACCCAGCCATTGCCCTACTAGGTATCTTCCCTGAAGAGCTAAGGACATCATACTACAGAGATACTTGCACAACAATGTTTATAGAAGCACAGTTTGTAATAGCTAAATTCTGGAAGCAACCCGTATACCCATCAACAGATAACTAGATAAACAAAATATGGCATCTATACATAATGGAATACTATTCAGCTATAAAGAATGAAAAACTAGAGTCATTTATAGGAAAATGGATGGACCTGGAAAGTATAATGTTGAGTGAAATAAACCAGACTAGCAAGCTTGAATACTGCATGACATCCCTCATTTGAGTGACGCAAAATACAAACAAAAGAAAATGGTGAACAATGGATACAAAAAGGCAAAGGGTCAGATATAAGCTAACAGGCAAAGGGTCTAAGGGAACAAGAAGAGAGGAAAGGGGGAGGGGAATGGGAATCCAGAGGAATAATGATACCTTAAAAACAGGAACCGAAAAAAAAAACAAAAAAAAAAAAAAGAAGAACCTAATAGCCCAAACTTATAACAGTGACACGTACACTAGGTACTACAGTAACTTTATGTAGTTGTGACTTAATGTTGCATCTATGTGGTTGTTTACATTGGTCACTGTCATAAGCGAAAGGCACAATGTATTGTGGTCTGTAAGCTTGCGTAATAGCCTCTAAGTCTGTGTGATTTTGGACAAATTTTAATAAAAATCTATCAAAAAAAAAAGAAAGTGACGTTTCCCCAAGGTCACACAGTAAAGGCTGTCAAAACAAAAGGTGGTGCTGTTTCTACCACACAAAACAAAGCTCAAGCCAACTATGATTTTCAGCACCCCAAGTTCAGTTTGTTCCTCCACGTCAGAAACACATTTCTCCAAGACTAATACTGATGATTATGATGTCAAGAACAGCGATACTCATGGCAATACGTTAATAACTACCCATTTCTAAAAAACGAGAAGACTCTCTAAGTCTTCGAATGATTTTCACCAGGAAGCAGCTGAGATGAGACTAACATAGAGTAATTCTCTTTTCTGGATTAGAATTTCTCTCCTATACGAGCTGACAGAATATTTCTTGAGGAAGTTGGAGTGAAGTAACTGTGAATGATAATCACAGAAAATCTCGAGTTTGTCAACTCAATGCTGATTCTGGACAGACAGTAATGCAGTGTCTCAGACTAACAAGGATGCAGAATTATGTTTTTCAATGATGTTTTAAAACTTCACCAATTCAGACAACATCGAACATGTGATAATCTGGACATACTATTTCTTTTACTTTTATACGGTTAAAACCAAAGAAGCTAAAACCAGTGGGTGTTACCGAAAGCAAGATATTAAACCCTATTTCTGATTTTTATGACTCTCTCTCTCTTTTTCTCTCTCTCCCCCTCACCCTCTCTCTTTCTCTGTCTCTCCCTCTCCCCATCCCCCTTACCCTCCTTTCTCTCTCCTCTCCACCCTCTTTCTCCCCCTCTCTCCTCTCCCTCCATTACTCTTGGTCTCACTTTCTCTCTCCCTTCCTCCCTCTCTCTGGAGGCCCGCTGCACCCATCCTCTTGACCAGACCTAGCCACTCATTTCCAGCTTTTCTTCTCTCACCAGCCCCTTCTCAGCAACCGGCTTTGCCCCTTACTCCCAGCCTTTGTAATTAATGGTGCTATTATTGTGAATTAATTGAACAAGCAAGTCGATGTTTAGCCTAATTAAGAGTGAAGCCAACAAATTATTTAAAGCACCACTCCAGCAGAATTTGCATTCAGCCTTGTATTAGCAGCCCAACCAAGCTTTTCAGCTATTGACTCAAGTACTTCTAGGCTTCATTAAAACTTACAGCTGAGCTCCCTTCTCACCCGGTTCCTGAAACCTGCCTCAGCCCCACAGCTCTCTACACCTACTTGATGCAGTGTTTTCATTACATATCTTTGAAAATAATATTATATATTTTTTCTTTAAATTTAATACAATTCAAGTCAATCACTTCGTACATCAGTTTGGTTCATTTGGGTCATACAAAAAGTTTAACATTATTAAAAAATATCTAATATTTTCCTTATTCCCAAAATAAATTTAGCACCTTTAGTAACAAAGAAACAGAATAATATTCCTCAGAAGGAAGCCAACAGTGTAAATAATGGTAGCAGGCCAAACAACTTTCTACTCGCAGAGCAGCCCATGGAAATCATGGTTCTTACTGGCAGAAATGAGCACCTAGTTCCTGCTTCCAGACCAGTGGTGACTACAGGTACCAAGCCTCACACATCTGATACTCCACAAATCTGTAGAATTATTATGTGCCAATTTTTTAACAGCGAGGAAAAATAGAGGAAAACTCAGTTAAGGAATCTGAAAACATTACTGAAGATTTTGAGATGAGTGAACTTAGAGAAAATTTTTTAACAAGTATCGCCTTGAGTGAAAATTCATCCTGAATTTTTTCCATTAGAAGGTAATTCAGCCTCAGGAGAAATCATGTGCAGAAAGCTACACCCCTGGTAATAGAAACTAAAGCTATAAATCAGAGGGTGTTTCCCAGTGCGATCTGTGACATGCTTATGGACTCATCTTTCTAGAAATGGGGATAAAATGAGCGCTTCAAGGTCGAGGCCCAGGCCAGCTATGCACGTGGACTCTAAAACCACATTCGATCTTGAGCAGTTTCATCCAGCCCTCCAGATGTGGGCCAGACTCCCGCTTCTTCTTCCTTTTCATCTTTTCATTAGAAGCCGTGTATTTTAGACCTTAGAAAACGTCCCTGCCAAAAATTCTCCCCTGCCACCCAACCTCGTCCAGTCACCCCTGTCGGATCACACTGAGTAAAAGTAGTCATCACACTAAGCCAGCTGACTCCTCCATATAATTCAAATTTATCAGAAAGGAGGCAGGAGAACGAGACAAAATCTGCTCAGTTCTCATTATACCTACCAGCTAATTCATACTTTCATTTTGTCAAGGTCATAAGTACAAATACTAACATACCACTTATTTTCAAAATCATTTGCATCAGTATCATATTCCTTAAATTCTCTCTCTGTAATACCATATAGTGATGTATCAGTTAATATTTGGAAAAATCTCCAGAAAAGCTCCGTACAAGAACAGCAAAACGGTTTAGTGAATAACACTAGAAAACATCAGCCTCTTCATATCCTACCCTAAATATGATGCACTTCGTAAAAACTGATTCCAGTTCACAGATGAATTTTTATCAATGTCTAATTTCCCCATTGCTAAACACAGTAGTTACCACTGTCTATAAACATAAATATATGTGAAAAAGTCTATAAACATAAACATATGTGTATGCATGTAAGTGTCTCTATATACGGTTCTCTAAGCTTATATCAGAACATAGCATAAGGGGCCAAGGACATCACAAACTAATACTTCTTGTAGAGTTCAGCGTGTGGGTTTCTTCAGAAAGTTCGTTAACAACGAAAGAGGTGCATAATTCAACAGCAATTTTCACCTATTCAGAAAGGGGAAGAGAAAAAAAAAATTAAAAAAAAAAAAAAAAAAAAAAGAAAGGGGAAGAGTCCCTTCTTTCACCAGGACAAAAGCTGTTGATGAGTCAATCGGCGCTAAAAACATGCCGTTTGCTGCCATCAAGTGGCCGTTTTTGGAATAGTCTCTGGAATGGGAAGTGGAGCTGTGCCTCCTTTTCGTATCTTGTATAGTACGCATATTTTATCCTTTGGAGGATGCGGATATTTGAAAAGACCAAGCAAGCCTTTCCTAAATGAAAGCTGTATACTATAGATGCTATAAAATTTACATTACAGGAAATTCTTCTTTAGAAAGGTAGCTTCAAAAAGGGTTTGAAGTGAGCAAAAACTGAAGAGCCTTCCCAGCTTACAGGATCTGCTTAGTGTCTGACCAGAAGAGTCCTCGACCTGGACCCTGGAGCACGTCCACCTTCATCTCACCAAACAGAGATGAATATACGGGCTGTAAGACACCCAGCTGAGGGGCTGGGGATTTAGCTCAGTGGTTAGAGTGCCTGCCTTGCAAGTACAAGGTCCTGACTTCGATTCCCAGCACAAGAAAAAGGAAGAAAAAAAAAAAAAAAAAGACACCCAGCTGAAAGTAGAGGGAATTAGAAAATTCATGCTGAATTATTTCTAACCAAGTCAGTTTCCTTTACTGTGGGGAAAAATAATTTTGTCTTTTTGTACTATAAGAAAAAGATATGGTGGTTACTACCTAACTCCCTTAAAATAGAATGACTGCTCTGCCCCTTGTTGGGGCAGAGGCTATCTTCCCTTTTCTCTCCTAAGAGATAATTAAACAGCACAACTAAATGAAAATGAACAGTGACTACTTTAAAAACAAAGCCAAAACCCCACCGCACCAGCCCATCATCTGGTAGGGTTCCTCTCAGAGCATCAGTTCTCTGGATTGACAGACACATTAATGCGATTGTGGTTATGAAATGAAAAGCCCCAGACAAATCAAAGTGGGCAGAAGTTAAGGCAAAAAGGAGCTAAACTGCTCCACCTAAGAGAATCTGCTAATTATTCAGGGGCTCCAGGGAGATGTGAGAACCAGAAACTGGGAGATTCTGGGGTGTGGGTCAAAAGAACTCAAGAAACTGTATGTTAGAACCACAGCACCCAAAACCGTATCTACGGTTCCGAGCTCCCGGGAGAATCCTCCACAGCCCTGCAGCCCGGTCTTAAGTCAGACCAGCCTTAGTGATGCCCGTCTGTGCTGGAGGTTCGTGTCTTCCTCCTACCTTTCCTCTGCAGCTCTCTGCAGCTCTCACTGTGTCTAGTAGGGACCTGAGAGTAAAAGCTCAAGTCTCTCGGGCACTGCTCCTGAACACTGGTGCACAGGCTGACTGCCCCAGTTTTCAGTTCTGCATTTTTGTCCTCTTGTGTTTTCCCTACTTTTAGGTAATCTCCCCCATACATTTTAGCAGCAGGAGAGGCCTCCAGTTATTGAACCTCCCACCTTGTAGAAAAAGAAGTTGCTTATAAAATGGCTAGAAACAAAACTCTGCCCAAGACCAGCAGCAGAATTGTCTGCAGCGAGCCTTCACCTACAACCTCAGACTTTTCCATAAAGGGGAATTTAACCTCCTCTTGCCAAAGAACAAAAGGAGTTAGACCAAGCAGCATTTTTGTGCTGTCAGGTACAGAGTGGTGGAAACAATCAAAGGTAGGTGGAGTTTTTTCCCCACAGTGCTGGGAAGTATGAATATTCTGAGTCTTGATCCTTTATCCCAAAAAGCCAACTCACCTTTTCCATCTCCGTTTGACCACCTCTCAGCTTGCTTCCTCAGAATGTCCAAAGTAGTAAAACAAACAAAAAAAAAAGTGCCCACCCAGGGATTTCATTGTAATGCAGAAAACTGGGGCTGTCTAAGCTACATTTCTTGTTGCTGAGACAAAATACTCAACACTCACAACTTACAGGAGGAAGTGTCTATTTCAGCTCATAGTTTGTAGAGGTTTCAGTCCCTAATCGACTGGCTCCAATACAGGCTGGAACAGCAGAGGGGCATCACAGAGGGGAAACAGTCCATGGCAAGCAAGCAGAAGCCAGTGAAGCAGCAAGCAGCAGCAGCAAGCCTGCCTGCCCTCTCTCCCTTTACATTCAATCCAGGCTATAAGCCTATTGATTGGTGCCATCCAAGCCCAAAGGAGGGCTTGCATTTTTTTTTTTTTTGAGACAGGGTCTCGCTATGTAGTTCAGGCCAGCCTTGAACTCACTAGGTCTCGCTATGTAGTTCAGGCCAGCCTTGAACTCACTATGTAGCCCAGGCTAGCCTCGAGCTCAAGGCGATCTTCCTGCCTCAGCCTCCCGAGTGCTGGGATTACAGGCGTGTGCCACCATTCCTGGCAGTCTTGCATTATCCACACACAGTACCAAGGTAATTCCAATCAGTGGACTAATTTTGCACTACACATCTTTAATCCCAGTATTGCATGCCCTAGATGCAGCCAGCTCTGAAATGCCCCACCTATGAGCGCATGAGGCTTTGGGGTGACATCTAGATACAAGCAACAACAGGGGTCAATCCATTTGACTCTTATCATCTTAGTTCTGGCTGAGGTTGTGGTCGAGATCAACCTGGGGACTCTGTTCTCTGTAACTTAACCTAAATTGATATGCAGTTTCCAAACTGATAAAGAATAAAAAGCAGACAAGCCTAGCAAAACCTTTTCCTCCTTTCTGAAACCCTACAGCCACTCACCACTCATTCTAGTCCTGCAGTCTCCCAGTGTGGAGATGAGTCCTAAAAACACATGAACACAAGTCTAGCTATCGTCGGACATTCCTAAAACACTTTTGGGAATGGTTGTAGCCCAATATTCCAAGAGAGATCCATAAACAAGAATTAATCCAAACCCTCAATGCAAATCGGTCAGTGTAAAGAATCCTGCAGACCTCACACAAGCCCACTCAGCTGTGACATCTGTGTGCTCACTGCCCTTAAGTGTCCTCTGGCTCCACCCTTTTCCTCCACATATAGGACAAAGCGACGCCTCAGACAGCAGGTGTCTCCTAGAGAATCCCAAAGCACAGCCGCTCTCATTGCTGGAAGAACTGATTTCCCTCCAAGTTTACATCCCTAATTTGAAATGTTCAATAGTTCAAATGATGTGCAACATGCAAGTTGGACATACATCTTTTGTAAGTGATTTAATTTTTACCCATAAGACTACATAATTTGTCTACGGCTTTGGATTTTAAAGACAAAGTGACAACTTTAAGACATCGTATCAGTGAAAGGGCCTTTTCCAATCAAGATGAGGCAGACTGCTGGAGTTCAGCAGTTACACAAGAGCCTGGAATACTGTATTTAACCTTGAAGAAAAGGAAACCATGTATAGTTTTAAATTAAGATACTACACAGAAACTCTAAACTAACATATCTCTTGGTTCTTTCCATTTTAAAACTCAGTTTGAATGTTTAGCATACAGAGAAAAGCTAGTGGGCAAACCGTAAACAAATAATCACACGAGCCATGTGTGACGTCAGTGATGACCTTTCAGAATGCCAGGTCACTACAATCCACTACTCAATAGTTCAACTCTCTATGATTGTTTAAAAAGGAGATTTAACTAGAACAGAACCTTGGGCATGTGGCAAAACCTCTCTAGTCCTCAGTTTCTTGACCTAAAAAACGGAGATAATAAAAATACCAATTAAATAGATTGAGTATGAGATTTGAGACACTTTATATCCCATACTAAGCACTCCCTAAACATTAGCTCTTTTAAGATTATTTTTATTGTTAGCTATTGAGTGTGTTACAGTGAGCAAGGCATTATCTATTACCATTTTTAACTTATTGCTTTGAAATTTGCTTCTTTATATAAAATAAGCATTTCCAGCTAACACAGACCTCAGTAGTTCCATATAAAAATACAAATAAAATCAGACGAAAACTCAACTTCTGAGCAAATGATAAACTTCATAGACTTCGTATTGTTTCTAGCAACAGCTTTAAAAATATAATTTTAGATGGCTCCCTTCCCCTTCTTGTCCCCATATACTGAGAGCACAAAACCTCCCAGACAGAGCCTTGGTTGGGTTAGGTGACTCCACTTATTACAGTCTACAAGGTTGAGGCATATTCTGAGTGGCCCCAGGTTAGAGTCCGGAACTCCACCATCTAAAAACAGACCCAGTATTAAAGGCATCATCCTAAGTACAAAAATAATTACAAAGCATTTTGATAACTTTCTAAGGCCTGAGCATTTGATCTAAAAATCACAGTCTCCAATTTACCATTTGTTTGTATGGACTAAAGTACAAATGTTGTGAAATACTTGCTTTCCTTTTACTATTCATTTCCTTTAATAAGAGAGAAAATAAAACCAATAAAATTTTAAATAACCTTTCCTCTCAGCATTAAACACTGGTGGCCAAAATCTATATATAACATCAAAACAACTGCGCATTATAGAATGGGACAACAATCTTGCCTCATCCAACATTTACAAGAAAGGCTATTACCGAGCTTTGCAATCTATTGGAGAAGGTAGACCAAAACCTTCCTTAGTAACTATTTCACTCCACAACAAATATCTAAGGTAATTTATTACTACCACCAATCTATCTCTAAATGCTATAGGCTTAGCCAGTCTCTTCCTTCTATGCTTCCCTCAAAACTTACTCAGAACAAAACAAGAGGAAATTATACTCAGAGACCAATTCTTCTGTTTTATTATATAATCAAAGACCTAGAAAAAGTTTTTAAAAATCTACATATTAATACATCTACAAGCTAAGATGATTTGATAAGTACGGATCATAAACTTGCATTTAATTCAGGGTGGCTTACTTTTATGATGACTCACTTATGACAAAGATATCTTTGTTGAGACTGCCAAAAAGTAATGCTAACAATATCCAAATACTTTTATTTAGCCAGGCATTGTAAGGCAATGGAATTGCAAACCTACAGACTTTCACTATAACCTTGCTCTACTAATTACATGAGTATAAATAAGTCAGTAAGCTTTCTGATTATCATACTCTCTGTTGTTACAATAAAAATAGTACCTGCCCTCAAACTACCCTATAGAAAAGTTCTAAAGAATAAGGAACAAAATCTAAGTATTATAAAATGCTATAGGCATTTTGAAAAACAGATACGCCTTAAATAAGGGAAGCACACAAACTATCCCTATTTAGAGTACAATATTTGCAAAGGAGCTTTTGCTTACTACAAACTAAAAAATTCTGGTTGAATCCTTATGAGTTCCAAATATAACACTCACCACAGAAGGGAAGGGAAAGATAACCTACCCCATGTTGCCATCCATTAGAAGAATCGTGTTGTATATGTGAGAGAATATGAAGAGAAAGAGAATTGTGCTGAAGAACATTGTCATCCACGAACCATGATCCTCTCGAAACATCTTTAAGCGGAGCAACTGCCCTGAAATACAGACATTATTAGAAATCAATGTATACTGTAAATCAAAATTCATACATTTTTGCTTTATCTTAGTGAATCTGTTTTCCCAGTCTGTTCTGAAGGCTTTGTCATAGGACTCCCTCACGGGTGAAATGACTATATAATCTTTTTTGCTCTTTCGTAAATAAATGATCCTGAATAAAGTCCATGGCAACACTCGTATCATGTCATCCTAGGACAAATAGTACTAATGTGAGAATTTAATAGGCAGGGATTGTACATTAGGCTGACATGAAAGTAAGCTGATTTAGAGCATTATTACATTCTATTCTTTTTCATAAATATGTTTTTGGTTCATACTGAAAGCAAATGGTGAAGAAGCTGCATAAATTTCATACATTTTGTTTTTGCTTTTGTATATCCATTCTTAATACTGGCTAGATAATAAAACCAAAGCCAGCCTCACTTATAAGAAGATACAACTGCTTAGGGTACAGGCATACTTAGAAAAATAAAGGCTGTGTCATACGACACAGACAGTCCATTCCCAGCTAACCCAGTCCATACCCACGAATGTACAAATGTACACATACGTGGAACCTTGTATGGGTGTGATGGAGCTTGATGTTGCTCTTGGAAAAATATCATTTCCACCCTGATCCCTAAAATCACATATTACAAAGAAAATGCTATAATCAAAGGTAATGTTAAAATGTGAGCACTTTAAGAAAAAATATTAACATTAACCCTAAAGTAAAAACTACTAAGATCAAATTTATTCTAGATAAATATTTTGATATTTAGTAAAGGAAGGAAATGATGGTACTAGTACCCTAACAAGAAAGGAAGATTTAAAAGAAGATGAATAAGAAGAAATACTATGAGAGTAAGAAAAAATTAGGTATCTCTGGCTTCTCTATTACAGCTATCTCCTTTTCTGAGAAAGTATAGCTAACTAGTAAAGGAAATGATATGGATTTAGGAATTACAATTAAAATAGGGTAGACCTGAAATCTTAAAATAAAATTTTTTGCTAGAGAAAATATTACCTTTTTAATGTACGAAATTTATGAAATATATATGTATTTCTATCTGGAAATGATCTCCTTGGGGCTAGATAGACAGAACATCTCATACAGCTACTGAGCATAGGAAGAAATAACCTTTTAAATATCAAACTTTCTATTAGATCTCACTTTTATTAAAATACCACATTAGATGTCATTTGGAAACCAGGATAACAGAAGCATTATCCCAGCTAAAACTTTAGGTGAAGCAAAAAAAGGCAGTTTGGATTACATCACCTGGTTTTATGGCCTGTACAGAAGAAGAAAAAAGAAAATATGAGAATCAAGAAAATGTGACTACATAACTTTAAAAAATGTGGAAAGAGGTTAGGGATTTAGCTCCAGTGGTGGAGTGCTTGTCCAGCAGCATAAGGCCCTGAGTTCGATCCCCAGCATCCCCCCCAAAAAATGTGGAAAACTCTCTAGTAACACAAGTGATATTAGCACCTCAAATGACGAGATTATAGAACATGTTGATTAACTGATTCGAGTAACTATGTCGAAGATAATAATACACAGTGTTCAAACTATTCTTATTCTCTTATTCTTTTGTTATAAAATTTTGTTTTATTATCATATAAAATTAAAATAACTACGGAAAGTCAGGGATATTTAAACTTCCACACAACACACTGTCAGAAATCTTAAATATGAAATGCTTGAGAGCAAAAAATGCATGACATAAATATCTTAAAGCAAACTATAAAGAATATTTTTTCATTCATTGAACAAATACTTAATGTGTGCCTGTTATATGCCAGACAAGATCCCAGGAGGCAAATATACAGCTGTGAGCAAAATGGGAAATAAACAGGAGGTGGTCTAAACCAACCCTCATTCAGGTATTTAATACAAATATGAACTTATTTTAGACTCATGGACACTACGTTCAGGGTTCCCTTTAGCTTCAAACAAAGACCTATTTATTTAATCCAGTAGATGATAATAAAGAACCACAAAGACTTGCATTTTGGGTTCCTTTAAGATGAAATGTGAATTTCTTAACACGCACATGTCAAAAAATTCACTAATGGGCATACTCTAAGAGTCAAATAATGATGCTGGAGATTTAAAGTGCTTTGCAAATAAAACATTGTGAATTAATTGTTCACTAGGCTGAAATAACACAAAGTTAGTAAAAAGAGATGTGACAGTACCTTTCATGCTGTCACTGCCAAGCTCATTGACAGGCACTAATTTCAGCCATTAGAGTCATTAGACCAAAATGGCAGGTTAACATGGCTTGAAATTCACTGGAAAAGCACAAAAGAGTGCTGTTAAGATATCAAGGCTGGAACTGGTGAGACCCGTTTGTTGACTTAAATCACATTATAAAAATTCCCCATGGAGGTCGGGGATTTACCTCAGGGGTAGAGCATTTGCCTAGCAAGCACAAGGCCCTGAATTCAATCCTCAGACCAAAACAAAACAAAACAAAACAAAAAATTCCCCATAAGCTAAAACTTGTACAACTTGGGGCAAATCACATTATGAAAATTTCCATAAGCTAAACTTCAAGGTTAGCTCAATGATTGACCATGGAATGCTAGAAACGTGTACGCATAGATAACCGCCGAGTGACTACTCTGACAAATGACTCTGCCCTGCACTCTAATCAAACCAAGAACCTGGGAGCCAGCTGAAGATGTCACACGAAAGTACACTTGTCTTTGCCCTGTAAGGTGATCACACATGCTGTTTACCTGGGGCAGCAGTGGTTTGTAACTGCTACCCCGTCCTAATTATTAACAGTGACCCTCTCCTTTCTTAGCCTACCAGGTTGAACAATGAATTACAGTTAATTCTCAGGATCCACGGAGAATTGGTTTCGAAGTCTTTCATGGTTACACAAACCTACTGATGCTCAAGTCTGTTATATAAAATGGTACCGATTCGCACAGAACTCACCTACATTCTCCCATATACTTTAAATCATCTGTAGATTACTTCTACACCTAATACAATGTAAATGCTACATAAATACTACATTCTTTATGAAATAATGACCACCAAAAAGTCTGTACATTTTCAGTACAGACACAATTTTTTTGAAATATTTTCAATCCAGTTTTGGTTAAATCTTTGGATATGGAACCTGTAGATAAGGAGGGCTGATGGTATATGCTACTTTTCATATAGTCACAGACTTCAGAAATTTTTGTAACACTTTCCATTAGAAGGATGTTGGAAGACAACTGAGTGAAAACGGTTTTTACAGATCAATAGAAATAACCAGCATCTCTAAGAGAACGGTACATTTCTGACATGGCCGAAATGATTTTCAAGCCAGTCAGGGTGGCACACGCCTGTAACTCAGCCCGTGTCTGTAATCCCAGCCCTCAGAAGGCTGAGGCAGGAGTATCCCAAGTTCAAGACCAACTTGGCAAATTCAAAGCTGACCTGGACTATATAGTAAGATTGTCTCAAAGCAAACCAAAAACTGATTTTCATTTTAATCATAGATACGTACATTCATAAATCTGAGTAAATATTTACATTATCGACAAAATCCATTTTAGATTGTATAGACCGTCTTCTACATGGCCAAGATAATTGGAAAATAGAATTTGGAATTATCAAAATAATCAGTGGCACACAACCTACGTACGAGTTGGGGGTTAGCACAGGAATACAAAGGAATGGAAGGTGACAAACATTAGTTAATGCCAATTTAAAAGGCCAAGAGTGACAAAATTTCACCTGGAAATATAATAGGTTTAGGGCTACTAAAGTGTCATACAATTTTAACAAGTTTTACAATCTAAAAGCATATTAAATATATATGATGAGCCCATATATATTGTGGAACATAGAAGTAGATGAGCATAATAGGGAGAATTTTGAAGCAATTACTTGATTTCTTGGCTTTTTCCCTATATTATCATTAAAAAGTAGAAAAGAATATTCCTGTCACTGCTAGAATTCATTATGATTCTGAGTTCTCACAAGACGGCTTGTGCAAAGAACTAAACCAAAGACCGTCAGAGGGGATGGAGAAGAGCTCGCACTTCCAGGTTAAACATGGGGATACCTGTACAGTGGGAGACAGTTCACAGACCACACTGAATGAAGTGAGCGCTTCTAGGTTCTTTGAGAACATAGAAGGCTCCGGAGTGGCCAAACCTCAATCAAAGATGATTACCAGAATGTTGATGAAGGTCAAGATATCAAAGGTCATAGCCTTGGAGATCTACTTTCTCAGACTGACCTAGTCCCAAGGGAATGGGCCCAGTCGAGCAACCACCAGCCTCTAACAGGAGCACAGTGACCTGGGTAAATCCCAGCCACCTTAGACTAAGCCATAGTACCAGCATCAGAAGTGGGGACAGGGAAGTGCAAACTGAAGGATTTATTTTCAGAATCTCTATAAGCCTTGAAACTTACATAAGCTGTTAGCAAGAGAAAAGGTGATCTGAGAAATTACCGATATTATACCATCTGCTCAGTTTTGTACGCAGAAACTCGGAACAAGATTGATTTAATTTAGAAGAAAAAAAGATGTTGCATTACACACCAAACTCCGATTAGGAAACATAAAAGGACAAATAAAGGGGTACTTTACTCAAGAGGATACCAAACATGATCAAGTGTTCTGCCCCAAAACCTCCTGTATGTGATTGGGCTATTCCTATATATAAGAAAAAATGGCAACTGCACTTATTTAAAGGAGTCTATTTAGTTTGTTAGAGTCAAGAGTTAGAGTCAGCATGATGAACATTCCACATACCAGTAAGGATATTCACTGTTACCTATAATAATAACAAAAAAAAAAAAACCCCAAAGCCAGCTTAAATTACAGGAAGTCTTTTCTTATTAGCTTTCTTCTCACATGTTCTTTTTTCCTCTTTGTTCCCTAAACAAAACATAATTAATTTCTACTTACAATAAATAACCATGTTCATAGGAACACAATTTGTAATAGCTAAGTCTTGGAAACAACCTAAATGCCCAACAACTAAGGAACGGCTAAAGAAGATGTGGTTTTTCTACACAACGGAGTACTACTCTTCCATAAAAAGGATAAAATAGAGACATTTGTAGGTAAATGGATGTACCTTGAGAATATACTCTTAAGTGAAATAAATCAGACACTCATGAGTATACATTGAATTGTTTCTCCGATATGAAAAACCTTAAGTGTAAATAAGGACAAAGAGGTATAATAGATATCAGGTAAAAGAAAGATGATATTCAAAAGAGAGGAGAACTAGAAAGGGAGAAGGGGGGAAAGGAAAGAAAGGAGAAAGGGAAAAATGTAAATAAATCTGCTGTAAATTGGGAAGGGGAAGGACCAAGATACATCATGTACAGGTACAAAATAACCATGATAAATGTGATCATTATGTACACATTGTACTAATATACGTTCTTGGTAAAAAAAGAAAAAGAGAAAAAAATAATGTAGACAGTCGCAGTAAAAAGATGAAATGGCTACAAGTAAGACTTGATCCAGCACACAACCCATATTATCAGAGCTTGACTGATCTCCATTTCACAGCTTCATTTTCTTAGGGTAGGATTCCCATCTTGGCCGGCACCAGCTGCCTTCTCCTCTACACACACATGTGCATCCTTTGCTTTGTGGTCCCACACTGATGATAGTGGTCTTAAGGAATGTGTCTTTGTTTTTGCCCATAAAGGAGTTGATACTTCTACCCTAGCATTTCTAAAGAAAGTCACAGGATTTGTTCTATTTGGGCTTTTTGTGGTCCTGAACAGTCAGATTTACCAAAACCAAAGACAGCTAAATCAATGTGACACGCTCCACTCCGAGAGCCTGACAAAATTAGTCCTCTCATACCACTTCGATCTCCTAAATACAAATCACAGATATCAAACATGGTATTGAACAAGATGAAGCACAGATGGAAGGCCCCTTAGTCCTTGAATCACCGTGTAGGACAGAGTACTTTTGTCACTTTGGGGATTTAAATCAGTGAGAAATTCAATTGACCTCCAGTCATCACGTATTTCAGAGGCTTTTATTACTACAGCTAAGATTATCCACCAGACACACGATGAGTGATAGATAGAGCAAATGCCTTGAGAAGGGAAAAAAAAAAAAGCCAGAGTTTAAATGCTCCAAGTCTTTATTTCCTTTATCTTTCTTCATATCACCCAAGTTCTCCAAAAAAAAATTTTCCCTAAGTAAGGTATGAAATAAACACCCTTGCTGGCAATGACACACTCCTCACTCAGCCTGCTCCACCTTAGAAGACCCCAGACACAAACTCTGCGACCTTACTGCCTTCTTCATGCACCACGCCCATCCATAGATGGCAAAACCACAGGACTGCCTTTGTCTCCACTAACCACTGTATCCCCACACGCCTGCCACGATCGGAACGTGGTCTGTCCTCTTGAAAACTGATACTGAAATCTGATTCCCTATGTAACAGTATTGGGACGTGGTGGGGCTTTGGAGATTATTAGGTCATTAAGCAGAAGTGATGCCTTTCTCATGGGCTGGGGTTATATCTCTCCAGTCAGGATTAGGTACCATGAGAGTGGGCTGTTATAAAGCAAAGCCACCATTCATTCATGTTTTGTCTTTCCTACATGTGCCCACTTGCTCTTCCACTTTCCACCATTAGTTAAAGCAGCACAAAGGTCTTACCAGAAGCTGAGAGGCACCAGCCCCATGCTCTTGACTTCCCAACCTCCAGAACCACGAGCTAATATAAACCTCTATTCTTTACAAATCACACAGTCTCAGGTATTCTGTCATGGCAATAGAAAATGCACCAAGTATGGTATCTGGTACATAGCATATCTTAAATACATTTTGTAGTGAGTTAAGATGAAGAGGCACACAATCGAACAAACCACACCCCAGTGTGTGGAACTCTTTCTATATCAGCCTCCTATTACACCTGCCCATTAAGCCCTGAGGGCCCTTCAGAGCTTTAAGCTTCAACCATCCCTCTATTTTCTCCTCATTTACCAGCCACCTTCTGAATGCTATTCCTCTCTTAGCATGAAATTTTATTTCAATCTCAGACTTTCTTCTCATCAATATCCTCTGCTCCCATGCACCCTGTACTTATCTTAAACTTCCTCTGCAGAACTCCAAGCCAGAGCTACAGTTTGCTGCCTCCAATTTGGGTAAACAGTTGGGGGGGATACAACTGGGTTGATAAGCCACTACATAATCATGCTCTTCAAATCCAACTCTTGTCTGAGTGCCGCATGGTAATTCATTAATACTTCTTGTTCTCGTCAATTCTTTTTCCCATATTCCTCAACAGGTATTTCAATTTTCACCTCAAAGCTTCTTAATAAGCACATTTCACGCTCAGAATGTGACCCTGGCACCAAATTTAAGGAGATATCATTGCCATCAAACTTGATTTCCTTCAACCTCATGCTCACTAACATTTGTCTATCTATCTACCTCCAGGGGTATTCCGATTTTCTTCCTTCATTTCTCAAAGAATGCAGCATTCCTTCCCCAAAAAAAGACTTTGAGTGTTCTTTTTTTAAACAATACCCGCCTCCTGAAATCTTGCTCCAGCTGATTCTTCCTCTCCTTTGTGTATCCAATTTCTCGCCCCTCCTCATTTTTTCACCTCTGCTCAAAAGTCTCTTAAAACGATCCTAAAAACATTGCTTACTTGCCCACATGTCCTTGAACTATCATCTACTGTCATAGTCTTCATAGAGACTCCATAAAAGGGTAATCATCACATCCAGTCACTGAGATCTCGTTATACAAACACATTACTATACTGAAGCTGTTCTGGCAAGTGTTGATGATGTCCACCACTGCAACTCTAGTAGAGATATAATGGCCTTTAACTTGCTAGACATTTTGGGAATATGCCATAATGCCCTGCTGACACTATTTTGCTGGCACCCCTATCACCAAGTGCACCTTACTCTTTTTCCTACACATCTGAGTATTTTCAGTCACCATTTTAGCCATCTCTCCTTCCATCTGATGCATAAAATGATGACGTTCCCACGATCCATCCTCAGTCTTGTCATTGAATGATCTCATTCACTGTCGTGGTTTTAACATCCAATATCTCCAATAGGGATGTTTTCTCCTGAGTTTTACCTGCCCACTATCCTCCTATATATCCTCCTGGCAAATCAAACTAGTTTCCTGCCAAATCAAAATCAGTACGCAAAAACAAAATATCCCCACGCATTGCTCCAACTCAGTGTGCCCCTATTTCCAACCCAGACTTTCTTACCCCAAAACCCACACCTACTTCTGAATTTACCATCTTACCATTTTCAAAATACCTCAAGGTAGAATTCATTCTTGATTTTCCCCTCCTGAACATCACCCAGTTCCATCAAGAGTCCTACCATTCTACATCCTTCCGTCCATACTCTTCCCTCATAATTCAGGTTCTCTGTGTCTCTTGCTGAGACCATAGCAGCACCCTGGCTGGCCATTCCCAACTCCAGCCTTTCTCATCTCAAATTCACCTTGAACGTCCCCGCTAGACCTAACAACTGAAATACAAATGTGGTCACGTCATCCCTTTACTTAAAGTCCTTCCACGGGACGGGAGGGCGAGGGGAAGCAAACAGAAGTAAGACGTGTTATGTATATGTACCAACTCCCCAGGATGAATGAAATCATTATATACTGCAAACATGTACTAATAAAAACTTAAACATTTTTTAGATCTTCCACTTTTCCCTCATAGTATAAAACCCAAGCTCTTCAATATGGTGTACAAGTCATCACAGGGTCTGACTGCTGCATGCTTCTCTCTCACTACTTCCCACTTCCTGCTCTGTCTCCAAACACCAAGCAGGCTGCGGTTTTCTCCTGTATGTGCGGAATGAACGCTCTGGTGGGGACACTCTCCCTCCTTCCTCATCGCTCAGCTAATTTCCTGTAAACCTCAAAATACAAGTCAGAGATGATCCCCTCTAGCCCAGCTTGCTCGTTAGATTCTTCACACATTGGAATAAAATCCAAAAGCGCCTCTCTAGCAAGGTAGCAACTTCCTCTCAGTACAGACAGCAGCGAATTGGCACTTGGCAGGCACACAACTGCTTAGATCCGGTCCAGTTCTGGAAGGATGATTTGTTTTGTCGGCGACAGATCAGCTCAATACTTGCTAATTCAAAAGACTGTCCATCTTAACCTTTCCCATTAAAAGAAAAAAATATTTCTCCTGTTTAATCTGTCATTACGCCCTCTAACATATGAAATGAACCTAAAGTAACACATTGACAATATTTGTTGAAGGGCAAATTAGCACTTAACATTTTTAAACATTAGAATACTTGACTAAATGTAAGCTCTATTTCTCAAGGAAAGAATAAGAGGGAAAAAAGATAAAATAAAATTGGATCACAGTACTTAAAAATTAATTGAAATCCACTTCCAATCAGACTAAACTAAGTACAAGAAGTATTCATTACAGATTTGTATGAATTTATAATTTCTAACAACACAATTTTTTGTTAAAAGTTTACTAATTAGAAATTAGCAACAACAAAATTAACTAAAGTAGGAGAATTTGGGCTGGGGCCTACTTCAGTGGCAGAGCATATTCTTAGCGTACATGAAGCTCTAGGTGCAATTCCCTGCACCAAAAAGAAAAAGATACAATAAATCAATTTAAAAAAAAGAGAATTGCTCCATGGTTGAGATATCAACAAAGAAAATTACCTACCAAATACACCAAAGTATCATTAGGGAGAAAACAATTCAGTTAGACAAACACTGGTTTATTTAGTAGTTAAGATCATAAAACTTTTGTTCCCTAAGAACACTATTCCATTAATATTCAAATCAAAGTTTTGTTATTTCAGTATAGAAAAAGAATTTTAAAATATTGAACAGATAGTTCTCACCCCTTACTAGGAAGTAGGAGGTAAATCAAAAAATGTCTGTGATTCACTGAATTTGACAAAATAATCGAACATTGAGAATTGAACTCTAATTCATATAATACTAAAATAATTGTACAACATAAAATTCAAAAGAGGTTCTAAAAAGAAAGGAAACCGAGAGCATGGCTAGAAACCGAGCAGAAAGGATAGTGCTGACAGATCTAGAGTTTAATGTCAATTTTAATAGAGTGTATCAAGATAAAAATTTAATGAAATATTAATATCTTAAATGAACATGTACTGACATAAATTTTTATCAGGAAAACACAGTGATAAGCCTTCTATTTTACTGAGAGACCAAATATTATATTTTACTTTTATAATATGATCCTTTTCATTGAACCATCCTTAGTTTTAATGAATTTAACCTGCTTATTGCTCAATGGGAAAAAAGTAACTCCAAAAAGACATAACAGTTGTTGATTTTATTATTTATTACTTTTCTTTTTTAAAAAGTGGTTCTCAATAGAAAGAATTCTAAATTTACATTACATCATAGCTTGTAGCCTGGTTAAGGTTTAGCTGCACATTTAATTATTCACACATATAGTATTATACTCTATAATACTATGAAATCAGTCTGGTTGGTATTTTATAGATGTAGTAAATGCAATCATATGAAATTGCATTTTTAAGGTCAAAACCCATCAAAGATCTGTAATTTTAGAGATTAATTTCCAAGTGATGAGATATCACAAGCTATCTTAGATCTAAAACAATTTTTTAAAAACATGATTATGTCAGCCAAGCATGGTGGTGCACTCCTGTAATGCCAGCACTTGGGAGGCTGAGGCAGGAGGACTCCTTTGAGTTTGAGGCTAGCGTGAGCTACACAGTGAGTTTAAGGCCAAAATAAACTACATAGGGAGCTCCTGCCTTAAAAAGAAAAAAAAGATTATTTTAATTTTTAATAATCAAAGTTCTCTGCATCTATTGTAACTCAAGTGAAAGTAAATGAAATATTATCTGAACTGTCAGAGGTGGTGATTATGAAAGTTTTGTATTTTGAAATTGCCAGAGAGGAAGCATACCTCTCTGTTCTTAAAAATTAGTATCACTATTAGTATTGAATTATTATATCTTTATCAATATACTGATACGGATTTTGAAAGACAATAATACACTTCTAAAATAGGTCCTTATTTAATTTTAGGCATTATATTAATCCAACTAAAAAGGACAGTTAAATTATCAAGGCTAATCCCATAAGGCTGGTTTCCACGGTTTTGAGCAATGCTGATCAACTGCAAGTTGTGAGTGCCAGCCCCCTTGACCGCAGGCAGGGCAGAAAGAAAAGGGTCTATTCTCACAATCAGAAACACGAGGAAGACAAAGCAGTCAGAGGTCAAGATTCTGCCATATCACCCAGAGTTCCAGGGTTCCTTTTATCTGTACCTGTGTATTTGGGTCTCTTCGACCCTTCTTTTATCCTCAATTTAGCTGTCATTTACAGCTTTCCTCTGCCTCAGTCTGGTGTCTGGTGCTTGTAAATTTGCTATTCTCTTTATGCATTCCATTTATAGATTTAGTGAATAAAGATATTAAAATTCATAACACAGAAATGTAAATGATTATAGTACCAACACAGAAAGATGTTAATTATAGTTGCTGTGATTTTTAATCCCCCACTAGTACCCTAGAATAATGTCTCATATCCTTTGTTTAATAAATGAGGAAACTGAGGTGCAAAGAGTTGAAATGGCCCACCAATGACCACATAAAAATTTTAAGGCGGAGTCTAGAACTCATTTGAAATACTTTAAGATGAGTTAGGAAAAAATCTATTAATTATCACTTCTTTCAAGCTAAGAGTAAGAATACTTTGGGCAATTCTGCACTAATTTTCTAAGCCTACACTAAAGTAAAATGGAAAGATCAAGATACAGGTCTTCTAAAAAGGTGTTTTTCTTCAGTTGAAATTTTAAAAAGTATCCAGTCCTGAAAAAATCAATCTTATGAGTCAAAGTAAATCAGACTACCAAAGAATTTTTATTAAAAATTTAGTAAGTTATTTTACATAAATTCTTTCATGCATTGTAGTTATTTATCTATTTAGACTCCAAAACTTTTTAAAAACTAGAAAAAAAAACTGTATGATTTTAAATACTATAATTTTTTATGTCCATGGTAGTAGCCCATATGGAAAAATCTTAGTTGATATCATTCTCATAATTAAACATTCATTTACTATATATTTGTCCAGTGCCTGCTAGGGACATGGCCAGTGCTCTAAACTATGCATATAATGGCAAGTGGGGAAAACACAACCAACACATATTTTCATGCATGGCAAAAGAGGAAGCAGGAAGAATAGTGAGATAAATATTTAAAGAACACCAGTGAGCAAACTTAAACTCTTTCCTTAAGGTTACTTTGGGGCCAAAGGTCCGTAAGAAAGCTGAGGAGATAAAACTGAGCCTGGAGATGCCACGAGGTAGAGGAACTGAACTTGGGTCTTGTGGAGTAAAGTGGGATGTTCCAAAGAATTCAAAGTGTCTCAAAACTATAATATCTCCTGGACTCCAAATTTAGCAAAAGCAAATACTCTCTGGAGGAAAAAAAAAAAGCCTAATTTAAATCCTCAGAATGCAGACAGACTATATTTAAAATATAAACTCAAAATAAAAATTCACCAAACATTAAAAGATACCTTACTATAAGTGAGAGTTGATGGAAATAGCAAATAAAGTATTTAAATAATATGAAGGCTTTGGATACTGAATTAGCAAATATAAAGTAGTTTAAACTTGCTATGTCTTGGGCATTCTTCTCTCTTAAACTTACAGAACAGTTTTAATTTTTGATATCTTTGTCTACTAATTATACCAACATTACTGGGTTCCTCTATGGATTTATCTTCCTTCTTACTATGAGTCATATTTTTCTGCATGTTTCTGATAATTTTTCTATTGGATGCCAGACATCATGAATTTTTACCTTCTGGAGTTCTAGAATAGTATATATTTTATATTCCTAGAACCACTCTTGGGTTTGGTTATAGGATGTATTTAAGTTACTTGGAAATAGTTTGATCCTATTGAGTCTTTTAAGCTTTGTAAGACAACAGGATAGTAGAAGCCTTTAGATTTTTCCCACTGTCATCCTTCTGAGTACTTGATTGCCATAAGCGATAAAGTGTGCTCTCTCTGCCTGTGAGTACACTATTCCTGGACTTGCTGACCACCAAGAACTTTTCCTGTGCTCCGTTTGTGTGGTTCTTTTCCCAGCCTTGAGAGGGTTCTCTCATCCCTGTGCTGTTTCTCAGTCGAAGACTCAAAATATCTCTGCCGATCTCTGGAGAAAGGATCAATAATTATACTGACAGAAGACTTCCCAACAGCAATAGTGGATGTCAACAGACAGTGAGTGCTTCAAACTGCCTGGCAGGAAGTAACTCTCAGCCTAGAACTGAATACACAGCAAAATTCTTTATCACAATGAAGACAACTGTTTGAAGGCATCAAAAGCACATGAGGCAGCCAAGACTTGAAGGGCCAAGATTTCTGAGAGAAGCAAATGTACTTAGATGAGTCTCATTTATTCCTGCATTTCTGCACAGGATTTTCTGATTTTCCGGATTGCATTAGTACCACGTGGAAAACCATGGCCTGAAGTATGAGTCCATGTCACTGGGCCACAGGCAAAAACTGAAATTCAAGGCTACAGATGTAACCAGGACCTGAGGAACCAAAATATCAGAAAGTGGGAAACCAAGAAATTGACTCAAAATTCTAGCATGATTCCTCATAGAGCATTCCTGGACACCTACACTATACAGGTGAGAGGGAAGATCAAATAGGGAACAGCTGACAAGAGAGAAAAGCTAAACAGAGTTCAACAGTCTCACGATGCTGAGGAAACAAAAAGTGGTGTTTGTGGAACTACCTCAGAGCAGAACTCCAGGGAATGTCCAGACTTGAAATTGTGATGCATGAAGGACTATATCACACAAGTAAGGACAAACCAAAGACAAGACAACTTAGAGAAAGATATTTATACTGTTAGTGGCACTATATACTAATATAATCACTGTGGAAAAGAATATAAAGGTTCTTCAAAAAGCTAAAATTACCTCATCTTTGACAAAGGAGCCAAATACCCTCACTGGAAGAAAGACAGCCTCTTTAACAAATGGTGCTGGAAAAATTGGCTTACCACTTGTCGAAAACTAAAATTAGATACATGTATCTCACCATGTACTAAACTCAAATCGAAGTGGATCAAAGATCTAAACATTAAAACAGAAACACTAAATTTACTAGAGAATAGAATAGGAAGAACCCTCAAAGACATAGGGGTAGGGAAAAAATTTATGAACAGAACCCAGACTGCACAGGAAACAATACAAAGAATCAGTGCTTACACATGCTATTATAAAAGGATGTGTTACATGCTATTAAAAAGCTGACACATGCTATTAAAAAGCTTTTGCACAGCAAAAGAAATCACCTATAGAGCAGGGCGAAAACCTACAGACTGGGAAAAAATTTTTGCTAGCTATCCATTGGACAAAGGTCTAACATCTAGAATATACAAAGAACTCAAAAAAATTAAACCTCCCAAATTTAAAGACCCAATCCAAAAAAGGGCAACTGAAATGAATAAACATTTCTCAGATGAAGAAATAAAAATGGCAAATAAATATATGGAAAAATGTTCAACATCACTAGTCATTCAAGAGATCCAAATCAAAACAATGTTAAGATTCCACTTCACTCCAGAAAGAACTGCATATATGGAAAAATCAGCCAATAACAAATGCTGGAGGGGCTGTGGGGAAAAAGGAACTCTCCTCCACTGTTGGTGGGAATGTAGACTGGTCCAGTCACTGTGGAAATCTACATGGAGATTCCTCAAAAAACTACAACTGGAGGTTCCATTTGACCCAGCTATTCCCCTACTGGGGATCTTCCTAGAAGAATTAAAATAGTCATACCACAGAGATGTATGTACAACCATGTTCATAGCAACACAATTTGTCATAGCTAAGTCTTGGAAACAACCTAAATGCCCAACAACCAATGAATGGCTAAAGAAAATGTGGTTTTTCTA
>PVJO010022283.1:0-28319 GCA_004026905.1 Hystrix cristata | reverse complement strand
GCCCAGCTGGGCAAATTAGTGAGACCCTGTATCAAAATAAAGAACAAAAAGGGAACAGGGATGTAGCCCGGAGTGAAGGTGCCAAGTTCAATCCCCAGTACCACAAAACAAAAGGAAAGAAAGAACAAAAGAAGGAAAAGAAAATTGTAAATACACAAAATGTCACTTTCCTCACTAATTTTTCTGAAAAGTTATTTTTCTAAAAATATGTTAATATTAGGATTGTTTGTTGCTACTTTAAATTAATTAAATAAGTATTCTTAATGTATCTATTTTAGTTTATAGTAATGTAAATGCCAAGGCAGTTCTTTGGCGCTCTCAATAATTTTTAAGTGTGAAAAGTGGCCCTGAAACCAAAAATTTGAGCTAGATTAGTATTATTCTGCACTAACCAGCATCGGGCAGCAGGAGGCAGCAGAGGCAGTCAGATGAAGGCCTCCGGTTGCCTCTACAGTAAAGGTATTGCGCACGTGCAGGGTGTAAAGGTACTGCGCACCTGTGTACTGGGACGCAGATGTAAATCTGACAAGGAGTTCATGGTCCGGGGGTAACAGACTCTGCAGTTAACAGTGGAGGGGACAAAGTAGATACCCCCTCTGTGATGGTTGATTGTGTCAACTTGTAAGAGAAGTTTAACTAAATTGGTTTAGCAATTCTACACCCTAGGGTGTAAAAGATCCACCTTAGGGCGGCCCATTCTCTAGATGGTATAAAGGGGAAATGAAGAGGGATCTAGGCCAGCCGGTTTCTTTGGCTCAGTTTCCCTTCCTTTGGAGGAGCTCCAGACCTTCACCTGGATCCTTCGGACCTCCAGACCTTTGGCTGGGCCCTCCGGATCTCCAGCTTGCAGACAGACCCTCTGCACGCTTCCACGCCTGTCATCTGTTTCTCTAGAGAATACTGACTAATACACCCTCTCATGAGTGTCCAAAGGCACTAAGAAAGGGTAAGCTGGGAATTCTAGACGTACATTTTTTTTTGGTGGATGGGGGGTTGCTGGGGATGGAACTCAGGGCCTTGTGCTTGCTACGCAAATGCTCTACCACTGAGCTAATAACCAACCCCTAGGCATACATTCTACCACTAAGCTATGCCCTTTGTTCTTTTTCTTTCTTTTTTTTTTTTTGGTGCTGGGGATCGAACTTGGGTCCTTGTGCTTGCAAGGCAAGCACTTTAACCGCTGAGCTAAATCCCCAGCCCACTTTCTTTCTTTTTCTTTCTTTCTTTCTTTCTTTCTTTCTTTCTTTCTTTCTTTCTTTCTTTCTTTCTTTCTTTCTTTCTTCCTTCCTTCCTTCCTTCCTTCCTTCCTTCCTTCCTTCCTTTTGGAACTTGGGATTAAACTCTGAGCTACATCCTTATCCCTTTTTTCCTTTTTTATTTTTGAGACAGTCTTGTTAAGTTGCTAATGTTAATTGCACAGGCTGAACTTGAACTTGTGATCCTCCTGCCTCAGCCTCCCAAAGTGCTGGGTTCTTAGGGATGTGTCACCATGCCCAGAAAGCTTGGCGTTCTCATCAGTTATTCACAATGACTGGTAGCAAGGCTACTGGAATGGAGGAAGCCCCCAGGATCAGGGTCAATGCAGAACTGAGGCTCCCCAGCTTTCAAGACTGGAGCCTGATCAGGGATCTGGGAGGATAAGAGGGGGCCACATATCACATTTTACTAACTTGTTACAGACATTTCCCAAAGCCACCTGGTCCCTGACCTCTCTACCAAGTGAAAAGGGACCACGGAAATCTTCCACACCTGTCCCTGTGCCCCGTGGGTTCCACCTTCCCCAGCCCTTTGGCAGCTATCCTGGAAAGGCTGTCCACTGCCCCTGCCTCCCCTTCCACACACATTGGCCTCTAGATCACCCGTAGGCCAACTGTTCACCCCAGAGGACATTTCATCCTCTCTTCCTGGCCCTCATTAACCTCTCCCCATTCTCCCCTTCTCCCTCTCTGAAGTGTCCTCTGGCTCCTTCTCCTTCTTGTTGATTTTCCTGCTTCATCCTGCAGGACCAGGCTCCCTCCCTGGGGCCATTTTGTCCACTCCCAGGACGCAGCCTCGAGACTTAGTCCTCCTCCTGAGCTCCAGGCCCACATATCCCACAAATCTCCCCAGAGCCCCCACTCCAGCTATACCACCCGAACCCCCAGACGCGCCACCTCCAAGCCCCACCCCTACTCTAGGTGCTCCCCACCCAGTAAACGTAGCCCTCACTCTACCAGGCCCTGAGCTGAGCCCTGGATGTCACCCCAGGCCCTTCTGTCTAGGTCCTGCCTCCTCCCTAAGTGTTCTCGGATCCCCCCATGCACTCGAGCCATAGCCAGGGCTTAGGTCTCACACACCCACCCTTGCCTTAGTCTCTTTCCAAGCAGTGGCCAGGCCATCTTTGAAAAGCGAACCTGACCTAGTCATCCCTGCCTAAACCCTGCTATGGCTCCCTCCTCCACCCGCAGCCCAGAAGCCAAACTTGTGGGACACATCCCCCCACCCACCTCTCTAGCCCTGGCCTCTGGACCTCCCTGCCTCAGAGCTATGGAACTGCTCTTGGTCACCCCCCTCCCAACCCCACCAGGTCCTCAGGCCTCACTACTGAGACTGGATCTCACTTGTTCCTCCCCACCTGTGAGCGAGGCCACTATTTTCACCTCACTTTTACCCATGAGGAAGCTGAGGGACAGAGAGGGGAGGTGTCTGGGCTGGGATGTGGGTCTGGCTCCCAAGCCCAGAATTATCCCCACAAGATCCTCCACCCAAATTGTTCTCTAGTCCAGGCAAGTGACTCCATCACTGTTCCCTTCCCCTATGCTCTCTTCTATTCCCCATTCAACACACCCTCCTCCTAGACCCTCCAGCCTTTAAACTAGAGGAGGGTTCAGACCCCCTATCCCCTCCTTTGGCCCTACATTGGACTGTAAAGTTTTCCCTGAGTGAGCTAGAGGGTGTAGCTCCAGCGCCTACAGTCACACCACACATGGATCATAGCCACAGGGCCACTGGGGGCACTGGAAGCCAGGGAGGCTGAGGGACAGGCAGGTTGGGGTCCACGGAGTCCATCCGATGTGCCTGGGTTGATAAGCTGGGCTGGATCTGAGCCCAGGCTCCTAGTCCCCTCCAGTCTCACTGGCACTGGTACCTGAGTGCCCCCAGGATAAAGCCAGAACTCAAGCCACACCCAGTGTAGTCTCTGCCTGCCCCTTCAGCTCATTCTATTTACCTGACACTCAGGTGGGGCTTAACAAAAATTAATTCCTTTAAGTCTTAAAAATGTCCTACAAGTCCTCATATTGCCCCCACCTTAGAGATGAAGAAACTCAGGCACAGAGAAACGACAGAGCTAGCACAGACTGTCAAGATTTGGGCCCAGGACATGTGGCTCTAGTCTCCACAAATGACTCTGTGGCATGGTGTCAGTTCCACCTTCTTGTGTCAATCCTGTCCTCAAATGTACCTACTTTCTCACCCATCACCTGCCACATGTGTGTCTTTGTGATCAGTGTCCCCTGTGCCTAGAAGACTTGTCCTCCTTTATCATGGAAAGTTCTGCTTATTCTTCAATGTCACCTCCTCTTTGAAGCTGCCTTGCCCTGTCCTACCCCAGCTGAAATGGATGGCCCCTGTTCACAGAGCACTTGGCACACAGACAACCCTGGACTGGGGGCTCCTGGATGCCCAGGATGGATTCTCATCTGACTGTCACACCCTGGAGTACCCAATATCTGGTTTAAGACTTGATCCAGCTCAGGAAATCTTGGTGAGATCAGAGTGGCAGAGCGAAATCAGGTGCCACCCCTTGCCCTGACAGCTCGTATTTGGGCAGGAAAAGTAAACCACCAGCAGCCCAGACCCAAGGGGATCAGAGTTCTGTGACGGGGGACAAAAGCCTTCAGTGCCAACAGGCTCCAGAGGAAGATGTGCTGAGCTGGATTCTAAGAGAGTCAGCCTGTGTGCTGGGCCTTGGGGGATGGAGAAAGTCCCCACTGGCCACGTGGGGTGCACGCAGATGGGGGCGGGGCAGGCTGGGCCAGAGGCAGAGAGGTAAGAAAGTATCAAGCACTGGGAGGGCCTGAGGAGCTTGTCTGAGCTAAACAACCCCACCAGTGATCATGTCAGCCAGCTGTGCCATGGTGTCCCCTGCCACCACTTAGCACCGTGCCTACTCAGACTGCATGCACCATAACGATGGGTTGGAAGCAGAACTCATGGAGAAGACTTATACGATTTGCTGGCCTGCTTAAGAAAAAGAACGCATAACTAGTAACAACTGCAAGCCTGAAAATGTTCACTGTGATGAGACTAGGAAGGAGTTGCACCTTGCACAGGCCCTGAAATGTGAGCTGCAGAACTCCTATAACTGCCTCTAAGGAGTGGCACGCAGTGGTTCAGGCAGAAAAGGGCAGTGTCTTTCATCAGCCTCCAGGCATGGGTTCCAAGCAGCCCAGAACCCGCAGTCACCCTCTTTGACAAGCCACCCTGATCATGCCGCTGTCATGCTGGGGCCTCCCTGGCCACAGAAAGGCCAGACGCCCCCAGTTCAGAAGGCTCCCTTTCCTCCAGAGGGGCAGCCAGAGGGCAAATGTGGGTGTTTGAGACCTGTTTGCTGGTCACCTCTTGGTGACCTTGGGCGGGCCTCAGAAGTCATAGAGGGTCTGTCTGAAAAGCTCCTTTTCATTCTGACATTCTATTCCTCTTACCCTGCCAAGGCAGCTCTCCCAGCAGGGATGGCCAGATAGCTTTTCTCTGAAAACCTCATTCATTCATCTCCTAGTGCTGAGATCTCAAGAGGGCTGCCAGGCACTGGGCTGGGCGGTGGTGGGTTGGGGCACAGTCCCACCGAGGTACTCTCAGCCCACTTGGGGAAACCAGACGTGGACATCCATAATCCTAGAACCTTCAAGCCACGGAGCCAGACCAAAGGCAGACTACCAGAGGAAGTTCAGGAAGGCTTCTCAGAAGAGGTGGCTGTTGACCTGAGAGATGGAATAGTCCATTACTACTGTACTTGCCAAGCTCCTACTGCGTGCCAAGCTCTGTGCTAGGCTTTGAGGACACAGCAGAAACAAGGGCAGATAAGCATTTAGCCTCCAGCTTCTTCCCTTCAGCCCAGCAAGGAAGCAGGAATTACCTCAGGAGAGAAGGGGAACAGGCCCCCAGACCCAGACAGCAACAGGAGACCACAGGGGGAGCTGCACACAGACAGAATATGTTCTGCTTGCTGACTGAGTTGAAGGAAGTTGGATGCAGGGGGTGAGGGGGAGAAGTTCGGGAGATGAGGCTGGTGTGGTTGGCAGACAGGGGCTGGAATGCCAGGCTAGGAACATAAAACTAATCATGCTGGAAACTGGGAGCTAGAAAAGGTTCTGAGCAAAAGGAGAAAGCACAAGGTTTCTTAGCACCATTACAAAGTTCAACACAGGGCCAACCTCCCTGCCCTTAGGGCTGACTGAGAAAGTGTCTCCCACCTCAGCACTCGAACTCCCTTGTTCTTTGGACCAGGCCCTCAGTTTGGCTGGTGTACTCTAGAGGGGACTAGGCAGCCTCTGGGCCAGGCCTCCAAAGGACCCGGGCCTCTCCCTCAGGCGGGCCCCACACCATGCGCCTCCCATGGGTTATAAGTGTTATCAAGCTACCCGCTTTCCTACACAATTCCTCTCTTCTATCAACGCCTGGCTTAGAAATTCCCCAGCACGCTCCTCTGACAACCAGTGATTCCAAACTCGGGGCTCTCCAAAGATTGAGCCTCAGTATCACCCTGCTGGGCTCAGGACCATGAAGAACAGTTCTGGCATTTCAAATACGCTCTGAACTCCTCCCACCTGGCCCCTCTGCCCCTCTAGACTCTCATCTTCCCTCGGATTCTGGAGCCCCTCCCTGGGAGCTCCAGCTGTCCTTTACTGTTCCGGGCCCTTCGACAGAGCACAGTTCTCCCTCACCTCCAGGGTTTTGCCCAGAACACCATCCTTTCAGTCAGCCTCACTAACCCCTCAGCCACCTCTGCTAATCAGATTAGGCCAGTGTCCCCTAAAAGTGTTCTTTCAGACTCCATGCCTTTGCACACGCTGGTTCCTCTGCCAGGAATGCCCTTCCTTCCATCCTCCGAAGCCTGCTGCCCTTCCAGTCCCTTGCTTATTTCCCTGCCAAGTCCCAGCATCTTAATTCTCTTCTGAGATGAGAAACCGAGGCTCAGGGAGGTAAAGAAACCCTTCAGAGCTACCCAACTTTGCCCTGGATTGAATCTGTGCCAGCTGTGGGGTCTGAGGAACATCATGTGGCCACTCTGTGCCTGGCTCCTCAGCCGTAAGGTGGGGCTCCTGCCGGGTAAGATTGCTGGGGTGCTTCCAGTGAAGCTGTACGGTGGCACCTTTGCTCCCCAGCCAATTAGTGGCTTTCGCACCGCCCCCGCGTGCATTCAACATTCATTCATACATCAAACCACTCCAATGCCGGCTCTGTGCTCGCCCTGGCACGGGGGACTCGGGGACTCATTAGGGGCAGCTCCTGCCCCCCTGGCGCGGGCGGCGGACGGACGCGAGCAAACGGCGGACAAGACACGATCGGGGAGGTGTGCTATCCCACACACTTCTGCTCTTGCCTTCATCCTTTCAAAACTGACGACGCTCCTCCCTGCCGATGAACCCTGAGGAAGGGGAAGTGTGGGGAAGAGATCCGCTCTTTTACTTTCGAAAACCTATTTTTCGCTGCTTCCTAAAATCGGAACATCTTATAGCACCCAACTTTCACCTCGGCGCACTTAAGTCCCAAAACTGGGGAGAAGCAAGCGCAGGGCAGCGTAGTCCCTGGAAGCCCCGGCCCAGGACGCCACCTTCCCCCTAGCCTGCCTCGCCCCTACTACTTTTCCCACGCGACCTCTGTTCCTTCGTCAGGACGCCCCCATCTCCTCACCCCCAAGGCAGGCATCACGCCCCCACCCCGGACAAACCTGTGCTCCCCACCTCTCCCTCCATCCGGTCCCCAGGGCACCCCGTGTCCAGCCCGATCTTTTAGGACCCTCAACCTGTGCATTGTCCTCTCGGCAGCCCCACTTCTCCTTGGTCTGTCCCGCCCTCTCCGAGGTAGAGGCCAAATTCCGTAGCTTCCGCCCTTTTCCCATTCTCCGATTGGCTTCCGCTGCCCTACTGCTCGGAGCCTGCGAAGGACTGCAAGCGCGCGCCCCGCCCTTGCCCGGGGCTTGGAGGGGCGGGGGCTCGGGTGACTCCGCCCCCAGCGGGCGGGGCCGCGCTCGCGGGCGGTCCAGCGCTGGGCGGGGCTGCCTGGGCTCGGCTCCGCTCGGCTCGGCTCCGCTCGGGCTGCAGCTCCGGTGGGGGTGGGCGGCTAGAATGACAGCGGCGGTGGCAGCGGCTGCGGCTCCGAGCTGAGGGAGCGGCGAGCGAGCCGGGGGAAGAGGAGGAAGTGGAGCCGCGGCCCAGAGCTCCGGAGTCAGCCGCGGCGCCGAAGTCCGGCCGTTTTGCAGAGCGAGCCGCGTTCGGACCCGGGAAGGCTTCCCCTCGGGGCTCCGGCCGCCGCGCCCGCTGCCAGCGCCTGCCCTGCCCCGCGCGTCCCACCCCGGGATCCGCGGTCCGGAGCCGGCTGCCGGGCGCCTGAGCCCCGGGCCGACCCGGTGCGCCGGGCGGGATCCCACAACCCCCACCGCACGGGTCCACAGTTGCAGGCTCGTTTCCAGCCTTTCTAATCCGCGTGTGTTGGAGCCCTCAGCCCTCCGTCCCGGCTTAGCGCAAGGTGGCTCCACCCGCGACCTGAGTGCGGCGGAGCCCGGCTCCCCCAGCCTCGAACCTTTCGCCGCCGTCTGCAGACTGCCGGCACTCGGAGCCGTCTGAGCGCCCGGGAATCCGCGCCAGGTGAGGGGCTCCAGGCAGGCGGGAGAGTCGTACTGAACACTGGGCTGGTGCTGTGAGCCGAAGTCGCCGCCTTCCTCCCGCCGCGCTAGGGACTCGCGTTTGCCCCGAGAAGAGCACGAGGGCCCCTTCTGCCCCGCCGGCCGGCGAGAGCCAAGGCTGCAGGTGAGAGAACCCGGATGCGCGGCGGGAGCTTTGCAGACCCCTCGCGGCGAAGCTGCAGCCCGCTGGGGGCGTGGAGGGCAGAGGCTGGAACCGGCTAGAAGAGGGAAAGGAAGAAAAAGGGCACTTATTGAGCGCCCATTGTGTGCAGGTCCGCGCCCCGCCCTTGCACAAATGGTCTCTCATTTAAAGCTCAGCTGCTATTCTGTAAGATAGATGTTGTGTGTTGTTATGCATGCTGACAAATGGGGAAACTGAGCTCAGCAGGTCTGAGGGAACTGGTTCTCTTCATTTTGGGGTTGAGACTGGGGAGGAGGGAGAGGGTAAAGAGACAGCAAAGAGGGAGGGAAGAAGAAAGGAAGTGGGTGGCAACCAAGAAGGGAGCAAGGTGGGGCCCTGGGGCATCCAAGTGCAGATCGGGACGCTGAGGAGGCGGCATCACCTTGCTTTTCAATCCCTGGGTATGTCTACTCCCAAGGAAGATGACCCAGAGTTGCCGGCAGAGGTGGGGAGCTTCCCAGTTCCAAAGCTTCTGTCCCTGGGGCCCAGGATGCCAGACTCCAGGCTCTCCAAGGCATGCCAGAGTCCTGGAGATGCTGCTTATCTATTGGGGAATTCACCATGGAGATCCTCAAGTCAGACCCCTGAAGAAGCAGGGAGGAGATATGGCGAATCAGCATACCCCCGACTCATCTCTTCCTCACTACTGATGAGGCCATTGAGGATGCTGAGAGAGCTCAGCAGTTGTCCCAGGTCTTAAAGCCAGGGAGTGGTTGAGTCGCAAGTAGAGTGGAGAAAGCCTTCCAGACATCCTTCAAGGTGTCCAGCGTCTTCCCCGGTTTGTGGCTCCTGTGTGAGCTGCTAAGGTTTCCCCATCCTGGTGTGAGGTCAGGGTGACCATGCATGAGGATGCTGTGAAAGTCTGTGTGGTTGGTGCTGGGACCTGAGCTATGCCAGCAGCCCCATAGCCTTTGGCCTAGATTGCAGCCTTGATCTTAGTTTCACGTGGGCAGGGGAACCTGGAAGAGCACTGTGGCCCAGGAAGGGAGGGCTTGCTCAAGGACTTACAACTGGGGCTGCCAGGACAGGGGCATAGTCCCAGACATCTTGATTCCCAGGCAGGGGCTCCTTTGGACATGGACTCTGGGCTCTCGTTCTGGGGAAGAGGGAGCATATGGCCTTGGTGGGGACTGCTTGACCCCTGTTGTGCCCAGGTCCCTGGAGTTAAGGGGAAACCACCTTGGAAAGCCCCTGGGAGGTAGAGGGGTAGTGGAGACTGGAAGCTTGTACCTGGGGTTGGAGGCATAGGGGGAACCTGGAAGGTGAGTAAGGAGCTCGGGATTTCCCCCCTTACTCCCACCTCCATTTGAGGATTCAAGTGCTTCTAATAATCACAGATTCTAAACAAAGCTCCTTTTTGATGATTTAATTTCACACCTGTGATCTCATTTCATGGTTTGGTGGGAAGAGCCTAGAACATGGAGTGAGGCAGAGCAGGATTGGGGAGTCGCCTGGTACCTCCAGGATGCCTCGCCTATAAAGTGGGGTAAAGGCAGGCTGTGTGTTGCCTGCTCAGATAATGGGGTAGTAGGATCAGCAGACTGTTGAGTGCTGAGGAGTTGTTGTATTTGCAAAGGATGGGCTTACTTATGACTTACTTACTTTATTATTTGCAGTAATAGGGATTAAACCCAGGGTCTTCACACTGAATAACATCCTCAGTCTTTTTTTTATTTTTATTTTTATTCATTTATTTTTGATGTTGGGGATCGAACTCAGGGCCTTGTGCTTGCAAGGCAAGCACTCTAACCACTAAGCTAAATCCCTGGCCCCTCTCAGTCATTTTTATATTTTATTTTGAGACAACTTCTTGCTAAGTCACTGAGTTGTGCAGGCTGAGCTCAAACTTGCGATATGCTTGCCTCAGCCTCCCAGAGTGCTGGGATTGTAGGCATGCAATCACGGCCTGCTAGGGCTTGTCATTAATGGCTACCTTGTATGGGAAACTGAGACTCAGAGAGGTAAAACTGCTTACCCACAACCTTTGAGTTTGCTTTAGGAACTAATTGACTACCAGCTGCCCACCAGGTAGCCTGGAAATTGCCCAGGTGGGCTGAGTGGCAGCCTAGAACCTAAGTGACTAGTGAGCCATAGACAGTGCTAAGTCAGAGGCAAGAGGGGGGTGAACTTGCGCTGCCTTCCAGTCTCCCCACAATCACCTCACCCCTCTGAGCCCCACCACTTCTCTGTAAAAATAGAACACCTCCCTTACCATGTCTTTGTGAGGACTGAATGAGATACCAATATTCAGTGCCTGGCTAAGTGCTGATTTCCTTCCCTATGAAGAGAAGAAAGCTTGAGTTTTGACCAGAAAGTCTAGGAAAATGTTCAGACTTGCCTTAGGTTAGAATACGGGCTATAGCTGCTGACTGAGAGCCCGGTGTTTGCTTAGTATGGGTCATACTCCTCTGTCCCCTTTCTTGTCTCAAAGCCCTCTAGGATCTGCTTTGTGACACTGCCAAGGGGCTCTGGGTTCTGACTGTCCCCACCATGGCTTCCTGGGGAGCATTGAGGAGGGAGAGCTGGTGTCCATTCCCTTTGGCCCATTGTCTGGCCTCCCTGGCCACAGGGCGCAGTGAATAATTTATTGCTGCCCTCTCTGGGAGGCAGGCTCAGGACAAAGCTCCGTGTTCAGCTGAGCTTCAGGCCCACCAGTGGTGGCGAGTGGCTCTTGTTGTGCTGCTGTCTGGGCTGTGGAGTGAATGTGTGGAGTAGGGAGCAGGATAGGACAGGGAGAGTGTGACCTCTTACCAACCAGCTCACCTATTTGGGGACCAAATAGACCCCAGTAACACTGGGAACCAGGCTAGCCAAGTGAGGATCAAGTTGTGTGCCTCTGATTTCAAAGAGATGGAGGCATGGGTGAGGTGAGGTGGAGAGGTAGAGAAGGCCCTGGGGGGCTGGAGTCAGGGGGAGGCTTCATGGAGTTGGCAGATGTCTGTCTGGGCTGGAGCTAAGGCAGCTTCTGGAGAGAGAAGGGTCCTGGGATCAAGGTTGTGGTGTCTGCTCATTGTGAGACTATGGGCAAGACACCTGACCTCACCGGGCCTTTGTTTCTCTCCTTCTTTGCATTGGTGCCACTTCTCAGAGTTCTTATGGGTGACTAAAATCACACTTATAAAATGCATTCAGTTAAAGTGTCGTCACTGTGAACACCCACCAGCAGCAGGGGAGATGGGATGGTGTGGTCTGCAGAGAGGTGGGGGGCAGTCCGGGGTGGAGATGCTGGGTTTGGGGGTCAGTGAGTGGTGAGTAATCAGGTGGGAGAGGACCTAGAATGTCAGACAGAACTCAGGTTTCAGAAAGGAAGCGCGGAGTCACCACGTGGAGTCTCTCTGTGGCTCCTTCTGTGTAAGATGGTTCCAGGCCAGTATTTGTGATGTTCAAGTCTTTGTCCACCAGAGACACCACAGGGGCCTCTGCTCACTACTATCTCCTGAAGCCCCCACATGCAGCCCCATCACTGCCCTGTGCCGTGAAGTCCCTTCTGTCAGAACTGCATCTCTGCCTCTTCTCAGCTCACCTCCCTGTCTGCCCAGGCCCCGTTTGGGGTATCAGTTCCACCTGACAGAAACAGTCCTGGATTGCCCAACCCTCTGGGTGCATCCCCTCTGAATCTTTGAAACGTAACAGTAATAGTAGTAATACCTACATCTGTAACATTTTTTGGTTTGTAAAATGCATCCAAACATTTAACACTATAGTGGTAATATTAATAATAGCAAAGGCCTTTGAATACTTATGCTGAGCCAGACAGTGTGCTAAGTACTTTGCACTCTCGGTCCCGTTAACTTTGGGAGGTAGCTACCTACTGTTATCCCCCAGAACCTGGGACTCGGAGAGGTGCATTGCCTTGCCCAGGGTCGCACAGCTGGACAGTAAGGAGGAGGGAGGCAGGCCCGCATCTACGTGGACTGGAGATCTGCCTCCGTCTGTCCCTAAACATCCAGCTTTGGGAAATGACCTGTCTCCTCAGCTCCACCTAGTATCTTGAAAGCTTTCTTTGCACGTGCAAAGCCAGGACACGTGTCTTGTCTCCAAGGCTGAGGGCAGAGCTAGACTGAGTGTGGGGCTCTGCGTGCTGGGCTGACCTGCCACGAATCAGCCCCCTCCAGGGTCCTGTTCACCCATTCTTCGGTGAGCAGAGCAGTGTTTGAGTGTCTTGCATCTTCAGCTTTCTGCAGTGTCCTTCATGACCCTCACAGGAGGAGGAGGAGGAGGCCGCAGCGCAGTGCCAGAGGATGTGGTATGACAAACAGCTGTGATTTTTGGCCTAGCTGCTGTCTGGGTCAGCGAGCACTGTGGTCACCCGAAGGAGGGTGGTAGCCTGGGCCATAGGCAGCATGCTCATTAGCTGTGATTGGCAGCCTGCTGGCCAGGCCAGGTTGGCAGGACTGGAGGCAGCTGGCCCAGCCACAGTGGGGTCATTGGCAGGCCAGCTGGCGGGGCAGCCAGCTTCTCCTCCCTTTGCCACCTCCAAGGCAGTGGCAGGCACACAGCAGACCCAGAGCTTTGTGGGCCACTGTGTACCCTTCTGTTGTCCTGGCTGGTGGGGAGATCAATGAGGTCCTTCCAGGCCTAGAGCTGCCTCTTCCTAGAAGTCTCTAGGACTCCTCTTTCCTCTGCTGCTGATCCACAACCTCGCTAACTGACTGTAGTCTGAGGGTGGGAGTCATGTAGAGTCGCTTCCTTTGCCAGCCTGGAGGAATTGGACTTTACACTGCCCACCCGTCCCTCTGAGTGCTTAGTAGTGTGCCTGAAACAGGGTAGCAGCCCGCAGGCCAGGGGACAAGTTGCTCAACTTTTTTATACCTTTCTTTTTTACCTATTACCTATAAAATGGTGCTCTTGAGCCAGTCATGAGGTGCATGCCTGTAATTCTAGGAGGCTGAGGCAGGAGGATCATGAGTTGAAGGCCAGCTTGGGCTACATAGCGAGTTCAAGGCCAGCCTGGGCTACATAGTAAGACCCTGTCTCAATCAACAAATCAATCAACCAATCAATCAGTGGGGTGGGTAATAACAGTGTTGTGAAGGTTCAATGAGATAAAGATGAAGGGTACCTGTTGGGGCCTGGCACACAGGCAGGTGCTCCACCACACTCTGCTTGCCTGTGCCCTCGTTGACCTCATGAATGAGTGACTCAGTAAGAAGCTGAATGAAGAACGCAGTCAGTAAAGCCAGGAAAGAGAGTGTGACGGGTGCCAGGGAAGACTTCCCTTAGGAAGGCTGCTGTGTGTCAGAGGGGACTTGCACAGATGCAGCGCCCGGCACCGTCTCGGTGCTATTGACAGCTGTTGACTGGGGAGACCCTGAGCCAAGTTCAGGGCAGGAAGCAGGACTAGGATGTCTGGGGCCCTGGGTTTTTCTTCTCTGACCTTAGCAGTAGCAATGACCCAGCTGGGAGGAGCTGTCTGGGATCTGGCTAGCAAATGCTAGGCAGAGAGTGTGAGTCCTTTCTTAAAGGGAGGCATCATTCATTTGGCCCATCCTCTACACATTCAACCACAGTGTGAGATGAGTAGAGATTCTGGTGTGTGGGGCGAGCGAGGGTAAATACATAGATACAAAACCTCTACACTGTGAAAAGTGACCTCCTGAGGCAAGAGTTGGTCCCATTGATATCTGTGGCTAGTAGTAAAAGGTAGGGCTCAAGTGACTTGGGCAAGTGATTTGATCCCCGTGGGCCTCGGTTACTCCATCTGTAAAATGGGGTTGATTGTAGCACCTATCTCACAGGGTATCTCACAGAGAGTTAAGTGAATCATATAAGCAAAGCACTCAGAAAGGCCCAGTCTATAATAAGCACTCAGTGAACGTGAGCTGTTATTATCTGTCTCCAGCACCTAGTGAGAAGCAAGAGGGAACAGGTGCTCGGGAAGGTGTTGGAATGGATCCCAGGCAAAAGCAGCTGCTCTATCCAACGAATGAATGGATACCCTGGTAGGGAAGGGAGGATCCAGAAGAGATGACAAACCAGAGTGTGACAAGGCAGGCCAGGGGCTGGGCAGGCCAGAGTTGGGTGGGGAAGGAGTCAGGGCAGGCTTCCTGGAGGTGGTGCCATCTGAGCGGAGGCCACACTGTGAATGAGCTCCAAGAGGACGGGTTCCTCTCCAAGGATAGCCAGCAAGGGTGTGGCTGGGGCAGCCCTGATGGCTGCTGACCCTGCAGGCTCTCTCCTCCCACCACCCCATTGCTGTCCCCCTGTCTGTGATGTTCTGTACCGTGGGCATGAGGAAGGCCAAAGGCAGGTGGGGAGGAAGTGTGAGTTGCTGGCCTGAGGGGCCCACTTGTCCCCGGCTGGGGACCGAGTCTCCTACAGGAAAGCATCAGCAGGCCTGATCTGAGTCCTTCATCTTTGTGCTCCCAAGGCTGCCGGCAAGCTGAGGGGTCCCCCAGTGTTAATCCTGCAGCTGTTTAGCTTTTGAACCAGCGGACTCTTAGAAGACAATCCCTTGAAGAATTCATCTCACCCTCCTTACCCAGGAGGCTCAAAGAGAAAGTTCCCTCCCACTGAGAAGGGAGCCAGGCCCCTCCAAGTATTTTAAAGGGCCTCACCCCACCCCAGAGACACCCTGAGGTCAGGGCCCCTTGTGCTGCCTCGAGGACACCCTTATATTTTGCCTGAATTCTGACCCTTGTAAAATGGGTCTAGGTGATAAATCCCTTCGCTCCTTAAAGAGGCGAGAGGTGGGGGTTCCAAGACCAGAAGAGCTGCAAGGCATCTGGGAAAATTTTAAATGTCCTACAGGGCCCAGCCCACTGTTTGTGGTGCAAGATCTGGGCGTCTGCTAGTAAAGCTCCCCAGGTGACTGTAGAGTGCAGCCAAGTCAGCGTCACTGTCCTTTGCAGCACAATCCCAGGAGGATCCCTGAGCATCTCTAGGACGGGGAACTCATTCCCTTGTGCTACTCCCTGCTCTGGGGTACTGCCCTTCCCTCCCCCAGAGAAATGAGGGGCTTGGAAAGACTTTGCAGTCTGACATACCTGAGTTCCAACACTTCTCTGCTCCTTCGAGCCTCAATGTCCTCACCTCATTCGAAAAATGGGAACAGTAATGATCTGACAGGAATGAGCTGTGTACAGAACACATAATCAGCATGCAGAGAGAGAGAGATGTCACAGAAACAGTGGCAGGCCTGGCTGGACTCAGACCCTAGACACCCTGCCCTAGGTTTCCAGGTAAAGGAAGAGATCGTCACCTGGTCTTGGGGCCCTTTCTACTGTCCCCTTTTTCTCTAAGGGATAAGACATAGTAGCGAACATTTCCTTTTGCTTGGTTTTGTTTTAATGGTCAAAGTGACAAACTCTTGGTAACAATGAAGCCTTGTCTGAACCTGCTTGTTTTTCCAACCCGGACACCCAACTGCACCGCCTACTTGGGGCTCGCCCCACCTGGGAGGACTGAAGAATGTCAAGGTTTTTTGTGTTTTTTTTTCCCATCTAGGGAGAGTGTCCTGGAGACACTGGAGACCTCTGTGCAAGCCCTCACCGATAGCTGATGCCTCTGAAGTAAGCCACCCCCGTTGGGAGCCAGTTCAGCACAGTGATATTAGTATCATTACCTGATGGGTTTGGGAGGCAGGAAAATTTGTGTTTGGGTCCTGGTTCTGTCACTGACTGCAGGGTGACCCTGTGTGAGTCATCTGTCTCTTTGAGCACCAGTTTTCTCTCCTGTAAATGCATAGCTAGGATCTGCTTCCTTTAGGGGTCCGGGAAGTGAGTGGGTTCTGAGAGGCCTACTATACAGTAAGCCTCAGACCTTCAGGAGTGTGCTCAGCCCCTTCTCCTCTGGCCATCCCCGTATCCATCTTCAGCAAAGTCCAAGTGGACAGGGAGCCCTGCACGGGCAGTCGTCGGCATCCCTTCCAGCAGCTATCCTTCCCTAATTTATTTCATGTGTGCTTAGAGGCGGCTCTGAGGGCCATTTGGAGGAAGACTGAACAAGGGGTCCTGGGTGGCAGGGCTTGGGCTCCTCTGCTCTGGCCCAGCCAGACAGGGTGTGTCAGCCTAGGGGCAGGAGTGTGGCACACCCAGAAAGGCCTAGCAACAGTGCAAGCCTGACTGTCAGGGCTGACCAAGGGGACAACTGTAGGGACAGGGGCTGTGGAATTCCATAGAGAGACCAGTCAGCTCTGAACACCTAGCAAGGGACTGGACCTCAGTCTTCTTTCCTCCCTCCTCCAGCCCTCTTTGTGCTTGGATTTCGTGAACCTCCTAGAACTCAGCGGCATAGACAAAGTTGCTGTCTGAAGGGTCAGCCTCCAGGGCCAGGCAGGCTGGGGACATTTCTCACCCTGTCAGTGGAAAGCCTTGGAGCCCGTGAACACCACCTCCTTAGGATGGTTTAAAGATCATCTGTTACAAAGTGGGTCTCAGCCTCTACCCGAGAGAAGAATCCCAGCATTCCAGCTGCCACAGCTCTCTCTGGGAGAGGAGCTCTGGGCGCCCTGTGTCTCCCTCACTGACTCCTGCACCAGACTGTAGCTGGCTTGCAGTGTGGCTTTGCGGAGACAGCCTTATCTCTGGAATGGGCAAAGGACATAGCTAGGCTGGTATCAGGTGCACACAGGTACACAGAGCCCTCTGTGGCTCACCTAGCCTGGAGCCAACCCCAGGCAGCCCTTTACACACCCCCTGGGGCTGACCAGCCATCACCTCTCTGAGGGCAGCCCTGGCCGTGTTGGCCTCTGACTCTCAGAGTGGGCCATGCTACCCTGAGCTCATGGGGCCCCCCATTAAGGGGAATGTTCGGTCTGCAGACCTGGGACGGATGCTGCAGGACCCTGTGATGGGGATTCTGAGTGTCAGGTGTGGAGAGAGAATGGGACTTAGTGGGGCTCCTTTTAAGCAGGGAGCAGGTGGCAGCCTGGTGCAAGGACTGAGCCTGGACCTCAGGAGACAGTCAGGATGGGACAGGTGGCATGGTTGGAGGACTTTTTGGGGAAAGCATCTGGGAGGCCCCTGTGGGATGCTGTCAGCTGGGGCACAGCTGGGCAGGCCTAAAACACAAAGCCCTTTGTAGCCAGATACTGGCGAATGACTGGCATCCCTGGTGGCTTGCATGTGGGCACTAGAGGCAACCACTGAGTGCCCGTATGGCTGCAGCGGTGTCTTGCTCTTCACCGGGTCCTGCAGAGGTGGGTGTGCGGGGCCTGGAGTCAGAGTCCTGCTTTGGAATCCTGCCTCTCGCAGCAGAGCTTAGAAGGCACTAGGCGGGTCACTTAGCCGCACCAAGTCTCAGCTGCTCACTTCTGCGATGAAGGTAGCGACTTACCTTCCAGGCTGTGTTGAAGGCAAAACTGAATAATGGATATGACAGCATCTTCTATTTTAGAGGAAGAGCTATAACCTTTCTCACCTCCTCCTCTTCTCTGCATGCTGTCCTTTCATAATGCTTCTCTGGGAAGCTCTTTCTTGCATCCCACTGAAGTCCATTGTACCTTAACCAGAACCTCTTTCCTCTTGTTGGGGTCTCTGTGAAGGTAAATGGAGCCCATCCTCCCTTCCTCCAGATGTGCCTGTCATTGCCTGCTGTGCATGAGGCAGGGGGTAGAACAGCTGGTGTTGGATTTCGTCTTTCCGGCCTGGGGCTTGGAGGCCCTGCTGTCGAGGGCCAGAGCCTCCTGGCCAGGGTAGAGTTGGGTGGGTACATCACCCTTACTGCTCACACTGGTCTTCCTTTCTGATACATGCTCCAAAGAAGCTGGCTCCGGGGCAGTGGAGAGAGCCCTGGGCTGGGCCTATCTTGGTTGTTGCTGTGTAGCCAGAGGCTAGTTAGCAACAGCTCTGGGCCACAGTGGGCCTGTAGCATGTCTGTGTTCTGGGGCCCAGTTCTCTCCAGTGAAGATATATGCAATTCTGCTGAAAGACTCTTTTCCTACCTCTTCCCTGCTTGGACCCCTGCCAGCCTGAGAAGATAGCAGATGAGGGTCCCCTTCTGGCTGGTGATGGTAGGAGCTGAGTTCCCCTCTCCAGGTAGGGCTGTGAGTTCAAGGTTAGTTGATAGAGTCCTGCTGGGTGGGTAACACCTCTTGCCTGGCACTCCTGTCTACCTGCTCAGCTAGCTCATACCTAAGGTGGGCTGGTTTGTAGAGTCTCTCCTTGGTATGGCTGTCCCACATGCTGTCTGCATTCATCCCTCATTTTGGGAGTGGGAAACCAGAGGCTCAGAGAGGCGAAACAACAGGCCTGTCAGTGGGGAGCTGGAATGGCTCCCATGGCACAGGGCCAGCCCATGACCTCTAGGTCCTCAGTAAGGCTGGAGCACAGGACAGCCAGATGGTCTGGTCCAGGAGGGGCCTGTGAGCATCAGGAGGAGCCCTGCTTTGTTGGCCATGAGGGGTCAGTGGTCGCTTGTGGGCCTGTGGATCCCTTTCACAGGGAAGCAGGTGGCCAAGGAATGCAGGAGGTCGAGGGGTCCAGAGCCCAGGGGTTCTGGGTTGGCCAGTTCTGAGTGCTCCTGGGAATTTAAGTGTTTGGTTTCATGGAGGAATTAAGACCTACTTCTTGTTGCCTTTTGACATGTACTAGTTTAACTTCACAAAGCACTCTGGTACCCATGATGTCTCAAATTCTAGGGTAATCTGTGAGGCGACAGTGCGGGGTTTGCATACGAGGCTGGAGGGGGAGCTCTAGAAGCAGACTTGCCTGGACTTACAGTACCACTCCCACCAAGTGCCGGAACTCAGGCAAGTTAGGAACCCGAGAGTCTTAGTTTGCTCATCTGTGAAAGGGTCAGTCTTCCCCACAACAAAGCGCTAACAACCCCTGCTTTACTGGCTGTGCCCACACAGTGAGAGAATGTCTGTGACTGCTGGTCCCCTGCCCAGGGCCATGTAGCATTTTCATGATTTTTATCACCAGCCTCACTTTATTGATGGGAAGATGAAGGCTCAGAGAAGGAAGGCAAGTTGCCTGAGGCCACACAGTGATTTAGGACCAAGATTTAGGGCAAGATTTAGTTTGGTCCTTCGGACTTCCCGTTTGTGGATTTTCTTTTACAATCTGTTCTCTTCTCTTCCCCTTTCCTTCCTCCCTTCCCCTCTCCACTCTCTCCTTCTTAAGGGACCAGATACCTCATTTACCTAGAATCTTCCACGCATGATGGAATCTGACATGGCCTAGTATCCCCAGTGCTAACAGTGCATAGTAGGTACTTTAAAAATGTTTGGCCTCTGTATGAGTATATTACTGTATGATGTGAATGTAAGAAGCAGTTTCCCAGGCAGCTGAGTCTTGTGTTGTGCTTTGAAGGCCTCCTCTGCTCCCTAGACCTTTAAAAACAAGTCTAATCATTTAGTTAGAACCCTTTGTAAAAAAAAGACTTGATCACGTCCTTTCCTTGCACACGGCCAACATGCTTAATCCTGCAAAGGTGGACCTGATGAACCCTGCCTGCTTTGCGGAGAGTGCTAAGGCCCCTGGCCCTCTATACCTAATGACTCCAAGCCACTGCACTGTTCAGCTCCACCTTCTCCCTTCTTTCTGCTCCCCACAGACTTGCCTCCAGCAGCCCTGGAACCTCTTTTCCCCTCCTGCTTATATGTGGCCTTCCTAATTTGCCTCTTTTGCTATTTGGGGACTGAAAAATGGGACAATTGGCTTTATTAGAATCAGTTCGTTCATTCATTCATTCATTCATTGGTTCATTTATACCTTTTCAGCCAGCCTTTGGTGAGCCTGGGGATCCCCCCAGTCCTGATGGAGAACCTTTGCAGTGGCTTGTGATCAGTCACCATACAACCACACTCCTGGCTGCACATGCAGGGGAATAATGATGCACGTAGTGAATGCTGTGTGCTCTGTAGCTTTGTCATCAGGCTCTGCATGCATCATCACACTGAATCTTCACAACGGTCTCAAGAACATTATCCCCACTTTGCACACTATAGAAGCAAAGCTCAGCTGGGTGAAGTTCCCGCCCTATGGCTAACTCCCTGAGATCTCAGGCCTTTTACCTTCTCCTGCCTCTGTGCTCCATTTGCAGACCATATGATGTCACTTTCTTTTCTGCCTCTGTCATCAATGATTGTTGTTGATGGCTGAGGTCAGATTGTCTGCCTCAATGCAACGAATTGTGGCTTTGGCTGGGTGCCAGCCACAAGCACACTCCAGCATACATACACATACATGCTATGAACCGTGCAGTGCACAGTTCCCAAACTCTGCTCAGAGAAGCCCTGGTTACAGCGGACCTTAATAGGCCCTAGGATGTATGGGCATGCATGGGAACTGCTACATCACAGAACTCAGAACAGACCTTCTCAGGGCCTTTGGCATGTTGATTTGAACTAAGGAGTCCCAGCAGGTGACAGAGTGGACAGCCATCCTTTCATGAACTTGTTTGAACATGCTCCTGCTTTAACACAGAGCAAGGTCTGGGGCTCGACCTTACCATGCTGCTTTGCACAGAGCTGGGTTCTTAGCACTGTTTGCATTTTGGGAGTGCACTGTGGGACATTGGTTGGCTTCAGGAAAGGCTTGGTAATAATGATGAGACTATAGGGAACAAGAGCGAGGGGAAGGAGGAGATATTTTTATTATTCATCCACCAGACCATCATACCTCAGGCATCTACTTGTGTGCCAGGCATAGAGCCAGCACTGGGAAATGCCAAGACAAGTCTGACTAAGAATCTTCCACTTCACTTCCCTGTGCCCACTAAGGATTTTTAAAGAAAGACAAATATGAGCCTTAAAAGGAAGAAGTTATTTTTTTCATTGTTCTGAGTCGTAGTGGTGGGTGGCTGGGTGACACATTTACTCAACTAAGTGGCCCTCACAGGGGCTTGAGCAAGCGAGTTTCTTCAGGACTGATGCCTAGATGTTCTGTAAGAGGTCAAGAGTATGGGGAGACCCAGAGGAGGGATGGAGGCGGGTGGCAGCACTTCCTCCTGTAGTCCATCAGCCTGATCCTGCGGGTGGGGCCTTGAGCGAGGCTCTGCAAAGTGAAGATGGGACAGGTTCTGGCTAGTGGGAAGGGAAGGCAATCTCAGAAGAGCAACAGCTGGAGCAAACATATAGAGGGGGCAGTGCATGGGGAACACTATAAGGAGCCCTGGACAGTGGGAGCAGAGGTCAAGGGGAGCCACTGGAGCTGGGACTAGAGAAGTACTGGCACAGATCATGAATGTCAGAACACCAGTGGACAGTGCCCACCTGGCTGGTGCCCAGTAGGTGTGGACTGACTGGATTTAGACAGGTCCCGCCCCTCTATGGGCCTCAAGTTCCTCTCATTTGTGATTGGGTTAGGTTGCTGGCAGAGGGCTCCAGTAATTCTGGGCAAATGAAGGGGAGACCTGGTCACCTCTCTTCTAGCTTTGAGGTCCTCTGGGCTGTCCCAGCCGAGCCGAGGTCTTAGACTTCCTGGGTGGGGGCAGCCCACTTACTGGCTCCTTGTCCTAGAATGCTCTGCTGGCCTTGCGCATGGCTGTTGGAGGTCCCCCGGCCTCCACATGGGAAAGAGCAGGGTGCAGTGGGGAGGAGGGAGCCGAGGCAGGCCAGAGATAAGGGTTGTGTGGCTGCCACAGTCTGGTATGGGGAAAAACTCTGCTGGGTGAAAATGGGCAAGATGCCTAGCCTTTGATTCTCAGTGTCCTCATCTATAAAATGGGAATCATAGTAATTCCCACACTGGGCTTTTGTATGATTCTGTGAGAAAAAGTTTGTGAATACGTATTATAAACTGACTTAACCTGCATACATGTAAACAGTTCTGGCCATCAGTAATATTTATTTGGGGTTGGGGATTTAGCTCAGTGGTAGAGCACTTGCCTAGCAAGAGCAAGGCCCTGAGTTGGATCCCCAGAACCCCAAAATTTTATTTCTCCAGTTTCTAGTAGTCTCCCAGGCCCCTGGCCTGCTCACCCTCTTTTCTGGAAGTGCTCCCTGGTGGTAGGGCTCTCTGTTCCCCACGCAGGTTTCTGCTGAGTAGGTTTTATCCAGGCCATAGCGGTAGGAGCCTGTGAATTATGTATGAGTTGTATGTTCAGGCCCGTACTGTGTGTCTGTAGCCCAGTGTCTGTGCACATTGAACAGGGAGAGAAATCCTGTTGTCCCTCCTGTCTCCTGGGCCCAGGACAGATGCTACTCTCCTCCCCAGCTGCCACCCAAAGTCCTGCAGAGTGCTGGGCCTGCCTCTGGGAAGGAGGCAGTATCTTCCCTGCTCACAGGTGGAGTTCAACAGGGCCTGCTCACACACAGGGGATTCTGTCTCTGGATAGCTGCTAGCACGTATCTCCATCAGGCAACTCAGATCTCTGGTGTGCAGATCTATTCCAGCTTGGCCTGTAGTATCCTCTCTGAGGGGCCCACAGCCCATCAACGTAGAGAGCTTGGTCAAAGCCACACTGCCCAGAATGTGGTACAGGGGGACAGGGCTAGATGTACCTCATATCCCTTCCCCTGGAGTTCAAGAGTCCCTCTCAATGCCCTTCTGCCTGGGCAGCTCCCAGATGATGCCCTGGCCCCACCATGGCAGGCTGGAGGGCAGACAGCTGGTGAGGCTGGCCCCAGAGGCTGCACAGATGCTCCCTCTGCCTGGCTTGGCACTGTGTACGTATGTGTGGCATGTGCATGTGTCTTGGGGTGATAGGCAGGGAGAAGAATATAGTGAATATCGTCATAAACTTAAGCTGGTCATTGAAAAAGAACTCCCCTGTCTTTGTGCATGCACGCACGCAGGTGTGTGTGTGTGTGGGAGGGTGCTAGAGATTGAACCCAGGCCCCTGCACATGTGAGGCAAACATTCTACCACTGAATCACACTTCCCAGCCCACCGCCTGTCTTAAAAAGGCCAAGCAGGAGCACACTAGTTCTGGTACCAGCTCTACCCCTTTGCCCGTGCAGCATGGTTTTGTTACTTGGCCTTGCTGAGCCTCAGCTGTGAGATGCTGTAATGAGGGCAACCTCACAAGTCTGGAGTGAGGTCAAAGCAAACAGCCCAGGAGGGGGCAGGTGAAGTCCAGCTCCAGGCCAGAGCAACGAAACTAGGTGTTTTCTCTTTTTTCTTTTTATTATTATTGTCTATTAATTTTACAAATGCCTTTAGTTATTTGATCAGTGACTTCTCTAAGCAAGAAGGAGGATGTCCCCCAAGCTCCTGGAAAATGTAAGGACAGTTAGAAATGTCAGGAGCCTGTCCTTCCAGCACCTGGTGTCTGCTACCTTCCCTCAGGCACCAGGAAAGGCCCAGGAGCCAGGCAGCTCTGGGAGTGAGTCCTCATTCTGGCACACTAGCCAGGTAACCTGAATGAATATGTTCATAGACCTCTCTGTCTCTGTGAATGGAAGGAACATGGACCAAACTGTCAGGGTGCTGGGAGGTTCAGACAAGAAATGAATTATAAAATCTTTTGGGGGTAAAAATAAACCGTAAGTGGTAGATAGTAGGTGCGTGGGGGATCTGGGGTAGCATGGCCCAGGATGCAGGCCAAGGGCCCAGGCAACCAGGGCTGGGTTCCCAGTGCTCGTGGCGGCCAGCTCTGTGATGACCAGCCAAGCAGAGCCTTGTTTGCTTTCTTTAATGGGACAGCTGGTTAATTAGCCCTGAGTGCTCCTGACGAGTGTCCTATGAGTATCCCCAGCACGTGTCAGGGTCAGCCCTTGCCAGACCATGTGTGTGCAGGGCCAGCCGGCATTGGACATGAGCCGTGACCCACTCTCCCGTCCTCTGATCCCGTCTTATCCCTCAGATGACCTCGTGGAGCAGTCACTGGATCAGGGACCGTGGGGGCTGAAGACAATCTTGCCCTAGGATCTCTACTTCTGGGCTGGCAGAAAGGACGAATCCGGAGAAGGAAAAATAGTAGAGACCCAGCCAGGGATGCGACAGTTGTTTCCCCAACCTGGGAACAATTCTGCCTGGCTTTGCCATCAACTCTGTGCATGACCTTGAGCATGTGACCTTCCTCTTGTGGGCCTGAGTTTTCCTGTCTAAAAGTGGGTGCTGGGGGAGGTGGTCCCACAGAAGCTGTGGGCAGAAGCAAAGCAGTGTGAGCAGAGGAGGAATTTCTGAAGCCAGCGGGGCTTAGATTTTACCACGCTCCTCCAGTCTCCAGGCTGGGACCTTGGATAGTTCACCTGGCCACTGGAAGCTTGTCTGATGGGGGTGTGCTGGCCCTGCCGTCCTGGAGCAGACACTGAGTGGGGATGCCTTGCCCAGCAGTGTCTGCTGTTGGTGGGCCACATGGCAGCTTTGTCCCCTGCCTTTCCCTGTTTTCCTGCGGTGCCCAGAGGTTCCCCAGCAGACCCGAGGTGACGTGAGGTGATGGAAACATTGCTGACCTCAGGGTTGAGTCCACTGGCTGTGACTGGGGACCCCAGAGTCAGGTGCACTGGCATCCCCTGCATCTTACGGCCTGGTGGAGGAAGGTAGGGTAGGATGAGGTGCACACTAGAGCTGATGTCCCGTCTTTGTTGGCATCTTGGAACCTTAGAAGTGACATTGGAGCTCCTTAGACCCAGACCTCCATTCAGCCCACGTGGCCCCTCTGGAAACTGTTAGAACACCCACAGAGGCCCTCCTGTGGGCCTGGGCTCCATTCGGGTCACAGGGCTGCCCACCAACCTCCTGTGGTCTTGGCTAACCTCAGGTCCCACAACAGTGAATGACTGGCTAGGGCTGGTTATGTTGCTGGGCAGCTGGAAGGGAACCAGGCCCCTGCTCAGCTAAGAATAGAAGGCTTTGTGTGATTTAAGTAGCAGCCCCATCACATTAGCCTCCCGCCAGGCCCCAGGGAGCTTATTAAGCTGGATCTAGGGCCACCCTGAATTCTCCTGGGTAGAGGGGCAGCTACCGGGCTTGCCTGGGATTTCACTCCTAGTCCCAGGGGATAGTGATTTTTCCTTCTTCCATCAAATAAGGCTTACCCTCTTCTCCAGCCCCCCCCCCCATTCTCTTCTTCCTCTCTGGGCTGACGGAGAACATCTCCCAGTGTCCTGGGGGACAATCTCTTCTGGGATGAGTTCAAACAAACAAACCAGCCTTTGAGCAGCACAAACAGATAGATGAAAATGGCTTTGTCTAAAAGGAGTACATAGTAGATGTTCAAGAAATCCCTTCTTCCAGGCCAGTGCCTGCCCTCCTCTGGAGCATTATTTTTGGGTGAAGAGTTGGAGGGCTCAGGAAGGCAGGGGCCTAGAGTCTGCTGGATCCTGGGAGGTAGGCGGGGAGCAGGGTTCACACTTCTGCCTGTAGCACCCCAGGCCCGTGGGTGGTTATTCAAATCCTGCCCAAGTCTACCTAACATAAAATTTATCATCTTAACCATTTTAAGTATATAATTTGATAGTGTTTAGAATATTCACACTGTGTACAGTGGATCTCCAGAGCTGTTTTTTTTGTTTTTTTCATTGCTGGGGATCGAACCCCGGCCTCACATGCTAGTCGAGCACTCTACCACTGAGCTGTATCCCCAGCCCTGATTGCCAGTGCTTAGTCACCATGCAAAACTGGAAGTCCATACTAGTTAAAGCGCGACTCCCCATCCCCCTTCCCAGCCTCTAGTCACCACCACTCTCCTTTGTTTCTGTGAATTTGACTGTTTTAGAGACCTCTGTAAGTGGAATCCTATAGTGTTTGTCTCTGCGTTGGGCCCTACATCCAGCATCACTTTAGCTGTGAGTCTGAGTCTCACTGCTACTGCCCTGCCCTATGAGGCTGCTGCAAGGAGCAGAGTCTGTGCCGGCAGAGTCGGCCCGGCACACAGCAGGCTCACAGTGAGTAGTAGCAGGATTTATCCTCATGACCCCCCTTCCTTCTAGGGACAGATCCCTTTCGTGCATGGGCTGTGGGACCCACACACCCACATGTCACCTGCACCCCATCCATGAGGCCAGTGTAATAACCTGTGAGACTTACTACAGTGAAGCTTGAGAGCACTTGGACCCAGAGAGGAGCAGGGACTTGTCCAAGTTCACATAGCCAGTCAGTGGCCATGCAGGGTGAAAACCAGGTCTCCAGGCTCCCCTGCGGTCTCCAAGATTGACAGGCCCTTGGGCGTGCTTGGCTCTTTGGGGACCTCTGTGTAATCCTGCAGGTTTCAGCCTGGAGGAAGCAGGGATGGGGCACGCGCATCTCAGGGGAATCCCCACAGGAAGCAGAGGCCTATGGCACCTGCCGGCCTCCCCTGCTCCCCTCACTACCCCCAGGGCTGTGGGCCTCCCCCAGAACAAGGGACTGTGTCACACTCATTTGCATAGTGCGGACTTGTCTGAGGGCCTTGCCTGCACCTCAGAGCTCACTTTCTGCTTTCGATCACTCTCATTCAGTCATTCATTCGCTTATTCTTTCCTTTAGTCATTTATTCAGCGAGCACTCCCAGAGGCCTGCCATGGCTGGGAGACAGTCAGACCTTGGAGACAGGATGGCATAGTGGGGAATGTGGATCCTGAGGCTAAACTCTCTAGGTTCCAATCCTTGCTCTGCCGGTTTCTTCCTCTGCGACCTTCCTCTGTGCCTAACCTCTCTGCGCCATGGATCCTTCTCCTAAGCGGGGAGAGTGATAGTTCCTACTTTGCAATTGTCCCAGTTACTATTGTTACATAATAAATCACCCCCAAACTCAGTGACTTTATATAAGAGCAATCTTTTCATCATCTCAGTTTCTGTAGGCCAGGTGTTTAAGGTACACTTATAACGGGGTGATTCTGGCTTGGGATCTCCTGGGGTTATTGTCAAATGGTGCCTGACTGGTGATGATGGGGGCAACTGGGAAGGCCGCCCCTCTTGCTCTTCATGCAGCCATGAGGCTTCCTTTCCCTGCAGGCTTGGTTGAGTCCTACATCGTGGTGGCTTCCAGGCAGTCCAGGCATCCCCTTGTAGCTCAGGGCTTCAGGAGTGTCCCAGGGAATGAAGCAGGAGCTGGGTCACATCTGATGACCTAGCCTTAGAAGCCTCATAGTGCTACTTCAGTGGTTATCCCAATGCCCTCCCAGATTCAAGTGGGCGTATGTAGACCCCACCTCTCCTGGGAAGGGTGTCAGACCTAACACTGTAAGAAGAGCATGGGGGATGGGAGGTACTGCTGCAGATGTCTTTGGAAATACAATCCACCACAGTCCGGAGGGCTAAGTGAGTCAAAACAGGAAATGCCTAGAACAATGCCTAGGCATTGCATATAAGTGGTAGCTATATATAGCCTGGGGTGATTTTGACCATATGCAATTTACTCACTATTTGCTGGCTTTAGGACCTGACTGGCACGCCCAAAGCTAGTCCAGCGAACAACACAACACCATTTCCCATTTGGGTATTGAAGGATCTGTAGGAGTTTACCAAGCAGAGACATGTGGGAGGTATTCTATGCAGAAGGAATCGGTTGTGCGAAGATGTAGAGCTGGAGGGTAAAGTGCCTGGGGCAGGACATAGCTCCAGCTGGCAGGCCTTCCCTGAGGTGCAGAGAGGGAGACTGGAAAGGTGAATTGAGGCTTGGTTGAGAAAAGCTTTGCGTGTGGGGTTTGTACTTGATCCTGGAGGTTCCAGGGAGTTTTTGACTGTTTCTCAGACAGAGTTATGAGGGACAGGGGTGCTATGAAGGGGCAGCTACTTCCAAGGTGGGATCAGCAGGATGTGGAGAGATACTAGACCCGGAGGATGATAGGGAGAGGGCAGGGCTGATGGGGTACATAGGCAGGTGTTGGCCTGTGACATTTGCATCAGTTTTGAGTGTGATGTGCACTCCCAGCTTGCTTTCCTTGCCCTTGCAATACTGTGGACACTGAATCTTCTCTGCTCAGACTGGCAGTGCTGTAGGGGGGTAACTGCTCTGGGAGAGGGTCTGGGGAGCCCCCAGTGGCCTCCTCTACTGCCTCCAGCCCCCTTTGTGGAGAATGGCCTGAGCCCTCCTCTCCCCTTCCGGGTGCAGCTACAGCCTCCGGGTCCAGGCAGACAGCTGGGGCCACCAGGGCTGGCCTACCTCTCCAGGAGCCCTGTACTGCAGTCTCAGAAGCCAGCCCTGAGCCCGGCCAGGGCAACCTGCACTCCTGGGGCTGGTAGCTCCAGGTGCGGTGATGACCTGAGTCTGTGCTCTTTCCAGGATGCTCCTGTCCCCACGATTCTGTCTGTGCTCATCAGAGTGTGCCTCCATGAGCCCGTATGCTTGTGTCTGTGTGTCCTCTTGGGTAATCTGTGTCTTTGAGTGTGCACTCTGTGTATCTTTGTATATCTCTTGTCTCATGTGTATGTGTGCATACGTGAGGCGGGCCCCCTTGGTTCTGGCTGGACCACTCATGATAGCTCATTTGTAAGTGGC
>PVJO010022282.1:0-28341 GCA_004026905.1 Hystrix cristata | reverse complement strand
CACAACCATGTTCATAGCAGCACAATTTGTAATAGCTAAGTCTTGGAAACAACCTAAATGCCCAACAACTGATAAATGGCTAAAAAAGATGTGGTTTTTCTACACAATGGAGTACTACACCGCCATAAAAAAGGATAAACTAGAGTCATTTGTATATAAATGGATGTTCCTGGAGAACATACTATTAAGTGAAATAAATCAGACACTTATTAGTACACATCGAATTGTTTCTCTGATATGTAAATAAGGACAAAGGGGTAGAATAGATATTTTGTTTAAAAAAAAGAGAGGTAGTATTCAAAAGAGAGAACTAGATAGGGAAAAGAGGGATAAAGAAGAAGGTTAAAAGAAAAGTAAGATGAAAGGGGAAAAATGGTAAAGTATAGTTACACTTGTTGTAAATAGGGAGGGGTGGGTGAATGGAAGGGAGGGGAGGGGAAGGGGGGAAGAGGGGGGAAAACCAAGATGTATCATGTACAGGTACAAAATAACCATGTTGATTATGAACATTATGTATACAATGTACCAATACATGTTCTTGGTAAAAATAATTAAAAAAATAAAAAATAATTAAAAAAAAATAAATAAAGCCAAGTGGCTTCTCCTAACTTTCTCAGGCTGAGGTGTAACCACCACCCCTTCAGCCTAGCTAGACAAAAGAATATGCAGGTGCTGGTCCCAGGGGGTCAAGGTCCAGGAGAGAGAGAGCCAGCCTGCAGATATTCCTCACTAGGAAAGACCTTGCACACCTGGACACGGTGAGATGGTAATTTGAGGCAAACAAGGATCCTCCATCTTCTCGGAGCTAGCTCTGAATAAAGCCTATTTCCTTTTCACCAAAAATTAATTGCCTCCTTTGGTTTGGTCAGTGGCAAGAAAACAAACCTGAATGCACTGACCTGAGTGGCCAGTAACTTTGTTACAGCAACCTTAGCAAAAAACACACCCAGAAATCTGCTTTGTAGGTAAGATCCCCACATGATGGGTTTCTACTGTGTAATTATGTAAATTTATAAATATATATATATATATATATATATTTTGTATGTATCTTTCAGGGGTAGCCAGGGTCCAGGAGCATCCAGGCTGATCTGCTGATGTCCAGCTCACACCCCAAGTTCGTTGTATCATTTCATTTTAATGTTATAATAAATTTTTTTAAAGGGAGCTGAGCATGCCGGTGCACCCCTGTAATGCCTGCACTCAGGAGGCTGAGGCAGGACGATCACAAGTTCAAGGCCAGAATGTGCTACATAATGTGTTGAAGGCCAACCTGGACTAAATAGTGAGACCCTATCTCAAAAAAAGTTAAAATTAAAAAAGGAAGTTTGTTATCTATTACATTAATTAAATTGCATATATCATATGTGGTCTAAGACAATTCTTCTTCGCTTAGTACAGCAAGTCAAGAAGTTGAACACTCATGCTAGAGCCTCCAAACAAGCTCCCCACTGGTTCCCCTACTCTTTAACTTCAGTGTCCCCAGAAAGGCCCAGTTTGGCCACTGAACCAATATTGATAAGCCTTATCTACTGTAATGTTTTCAAGTCTCATGTATCTAGCTAAGTGGCTTTCCAGGTTACACAGACTAATTTTAACTATATTAACTCTCCTCAAGATTTCTTCAAGAAAGATTTCTTCAAGAAAACCACAACTGAAGATAAAGTTAGTGACGCAAATGCAACCAAACAACAAAAGGCAGTACTGATAACTTCTCCTACTCAAAATCCAAGTACTTCCCTATGAGGTAGAAACCGTGAGATGCAAGAAGAATGGCCTGCGTCTGTTCTCTGCACCTGTGCTCAGACAGGTGTGAGTCAGGTCAACGAGTTCACAGCCAAGGCCCCATTCCAGCTAGGGAACACGATGGCCATCTTCCTTCCCCTGGGGCTTTGGCCATTGCTTGATTTTGCTGCTGGTGATGGGTGGGCGGTGGTTGCCAAGAAGCCAGGTCTCTGCCTTTTGGACTAATGTCCCACGACTTATCTAACACACCCACACTCCCCCACACACACACGCACACCTCTTATAGAGTCTGAAATCCAGGCAGCTGGCGGCAGCAGAATAGGATGCATCACACAACGTGGCGAGCCCACTGGAAGATGCAGAGAAAGTATTGCTGAAAATGTGGAGGAATAAACTCAGAAACAGAGTCCACACTGCAGAAGCTTTGCTAAACAGATGAGCAGAAGTATCAGTGATCCTAACGCAGTTTTCCTGGCTTGTGCTTCTATAATGAAGTACACAAAGGCACACATGCCTGCGAGCCACTAAAGAACAAGGTGATACGGGCTGCAGTTTTTTTAAAAGAGTAAATGACTCCTTTAATAAAAATACCACTTCTGGGGAGAATTGAGTGTAATCATCGATGGAGAAGCTGCTCGGTGATGAAAGGAGATGGGGCCATATGGGAAACTCATTCCCCAGGGGATTTTCTGAAGTAGCCTGAAAATCCAGAAGTACAGAAAAGGCAGCAGGATGCATCGATATTGTTACCTTTTAAAAAGAGTTTAATAGACAGTAAAACACATACGTGATTTGTAATCAGAAGGGAAATGACATTGACAATCCTTTGAAATATGTGAGGGTTTGCCAGTTACCAAGTGGCAGAGCTCTTAAAGGAGCCATCGGACTTAAAGATTCATTTTTTCTTGCACGAAAATACAAGTGTTCCTAATTTGCTGACCTTTTGATGATGACAGGTGGCTGTTGGAAATTTGCTACCTGCGATCTTGCTAATTTTTGCTAATAATATTTTGTACTATTTGCATTATACACACTCACAATTTGTTGTTGACCACCAAAAAATGAACTCGATTCGGTTCTTCAATGCAAATTAAGTGATTTGTTTTTTATTTATTAGGTGACTCACTTAAACAGTATTACTTTTCCAAAGAGATTCGTGTTTTGGAGAGAATATTTGGTAAGTGGTATCTTGTTCTTGTGATGTCAACTATAAAAAAGGCTTACATCTGCAAACCTGAAAATGGTAGAAGCAGATTTTTCTAACCTGTTTGAAATTTGTCCAAATAAAAAGTGTTAGTGGATTCTGAGTCTGTTTGTTGTAAATATATGTGATGCTTTCCAATTAGCTTGTAAGAGCTACTGACTGACATCAAAGAAGACAGACAATTCCTAGTTTAATTTCAAGGAAAATCCTTAATTGGTGAATAAGGATGAAAATGAGTTTCACGATTTAATACATTCAGCCCATGATATATTCCTTCCCTTTGGATCAGTTTTGACAGCTATTAAAAATAAACTAAACTAGCTGTATCCCATAAATATATACGTTATGTGTCAATTTAAAAAACTAAACTAGAACCAGACCTCTAAACAGCTCTATTTCAAAGCACTGAAACAAGATTTCAAAGAATAATGAAGCACATTACTTTTCCTTGCACTATTTTTGTTAAGCATATGCAAATAATAAAATAGTGCAAGAAAGAAATTTTGTTACATATAATAAAGACAATTGGGGGTGGTGCTGGTTATCAAACTCAGGGCCTTGGGCTTGCCAGGCAAGAGCTCTACCCCGAGCTAAATCCCCAACCCTGAGAGATTTATTTTTAAAATAGTAATGTGACTTTTAGTTTTTCTCTTAATTTTAAAATTTTGCATGTTTATATAGTAATAGTGTAGTAGATTTATATAGTTTATAAGGGACTATATACACACTACAGATGCACGTGCCACATTTTCTTCTTAGCATTAGGGATGCAGGATCAAAAATATCTGAGATTGCTCATCTCATAGATGTGGAAATGAGGCCCCAGGGAAGGGAAGGATTCACCCAAGGTTACTCAGCAAACAGGTGAGGAGTCAGCCAAGGGCCCAGGCCTTCTGAGCCTGGCCTGGCCTGTTTTCACTGTAGTGCCTTTTGCCAAATAAACATCAAAACAGAAAGATGCAAGAGAGACCGGAAATGTGGCCATTAAAATGCAGAAAAGCTTAGAAGTGATTGTCTATAAAAATTCTTTAATGAATGCTTTTTTTTTTTTCTACAAAGTACAAAATCTAGATTGTAGGCAGAGAAGTGGTCCGTGAGAACTTGGTGGCCCGCGGCAGCTACAGTCACTCTAAAGGTGAAGAGCACTAGAGGAGGCCACAGGAGCATGGGCTGCGGGAAGGAGAAGCCAACAGGAAAAGGGGAAGTGACGAGAACAGAGGAGCCATGCACAGAGCTGGGGACACTGCTCTGGCAGGGCAGCTGTTAGGCCCCGCAGGTGGGGCTGGTCCACCAGAGCTGCATCGGGGTCCTGGGGGCAGGGACAGCCGGTGTGGCTCCCCGGTAGCCTGATGGGCACCTGCCTGACTCTGGTCCAATAAGGGCCAGCTTCCTTCTGTCCCGGGTTCTCTTCCTTGTCATTTCCCAGCAATATCCCTGAGTTCCCTGTGACTGTGTGTCCCTTAGCACATACACGGTTCCAGGCAAAGGGCCCCATAGTGCTGCGGGGAGATTTCTAAGGGCCCCAGAGATGCAGCCCTCGTGCCTCTTCGTGCTCTGCACCCTGAGCTAAAATGACAGCCCAGCCTGGGGTCCCTTCTGCCCCAGCCCCTGGGGGGCCAAATAGAAGAACAGCCCGGGAAGGATGGTGAAAGGAGCATGACTTATTGTCTATCACAAATCCAGTTTACTGTAGTCCAGATTTTTGATGCTACAGTGTTAACAATCTGATATCTGAAACAATAAATTTGGGGACCTATCCAGAGACTTATAGTCGGCATTAAATTTCATGCTCATTTAAAAGTCTTCAGTCTTCTAGGGGAGGAAGGAAGTGACAATTGACAAAGTAATGCTTCCATTTCAAGAATAACATGTACCCTGGTCTGAAGGCATTCTGAACAAGGGGAATATAAACATGTTAGCAGAGAAATTTATGCAGGTAACTCAGTAGTACAATCTCCATCTATGTATGATGAAGCCACAGACGATGGAAATAAACCCCAAACGCTGGGAGTTTTTTTGGAAACAGAAACTACAGTTTGTTGACAATAAAACAACTGCAGTCCCTGCCAAAAAACCAAATGATTTTTTTTAAAAGATCTTCTCAAAGTTATTGAACAAGAGATTTGATTCGAAGATGAAAGTCAGAGAGAAAATATTTGGACTTAGCTTAAAAATATCTCCTCGCCATTTCTCCAACTAGCGCCTAGTCAAAAAGAGCTTTTTACAGTTGCCGGAAAAAATTCATACAAAAATACGCCAGTGACTCAATAATGACATCACTGATGCACTTTGATTTTTAAGATCTCATATTTTAAGAGGTAGACAAAATAGTATTATTTCATTTAAAGTTTCTCATTGCTATTTAATGTTCTTAAATTCTAGTGTCTTGTTTTGAAATAATATTTTTTGTTCATTCTATCAGCTGCCAACTGTTAGCAAAATACGATTAATGTTTGAGTTTTAAAACATTTTAAATAGATGCAAAACACCTGGCCAGGAAAGGAGTAGACAGGGAAATTGTTGGGAGGGTTACACAGTGGCTAGCACTCCTCGTCCTTGAGCAGGGGCCTCAGTTTACCTGGAGCAGACACTCACTGAGAAAAACCTCTGCTTGTAAGGCCCTGCGTGGTTGTGTGAGTTTGGGTGGGCAGATTCCATGTCCTGAAAGAAGGATGTAACAAAACCTTCTGTGCTTCTAGAGTCTTTAAAAGCTTCCCTTGGGTACTGGTTAAGATTGTCAATTTGCTTGGCTTGAGAGGCTCCTTGGAGATTAGTAAAACACACTTCAGGTGTGTCGAGTTGGGTCATGGGGCGTGCTGCAGAGGTCTGCATCTGGTACCTGGCCCTTTCCATCCTGGCTCTTCCCCTGCTCTCTCTGCTTCTGGCCACCATGAGGTGGGCAGCTTTCTTCCACTCTGCCCTTCTGCCATGTTGTTTCTGCCTTGGAGCCAGCTGACTATGGACTGACACCTCTAAAACTGTGAGCCAAGATAAACCTCTCCTCCTTCAAGTTGTGGGTATCAGATATTTTGTCCCAGTATCAGAAAGCTGACTAATACATCTGAGATATAGTATGTATGGGGACTGGAAGGCTCAGTATTCCAAAAGAGATTCATAGAGTTATTGTAATTCTATGTTTCCTTCTTTTTTGGGGTGAGTGCTGGGGATCGAATCCAGGACCTTGCACTTGATAGGCAAGTGTTCTACCACTGAGCTAAAGCCCTAATCCCTGTAATTCTAGTTAAAGTCTTCCAACTTCTGACTTTATGGAAATTGACAAGCTGATTCTAAACTTTATATGGAAATGCAAAGGGTTAAGAGTGGCTTAGGCAATCCTAAGGTAGAGGAGTAAGGCTGAAGGACTTCAACTACCAGATGGCAAGATCCATGCTAGAGCTTTAGTAATCGACAGAGGGTGAATTGGTACAAGGTTAGGCTTCAAAAAACTAAGGCCACAATAGAGATTCCTGAAATGGATCTATACATATGTGGCCACCTGATTTATGATAAAATGGCTCTGCCACACAGTGAGGGGAAGGAGGGTCTTCTCAACAAGAAGTGTTGGGTTTGGTGGATATCCACAGAGGGAAACAAATGAATCCTGATCCCTACCTCACGTGACACACCATCAGTTCCAGACCGACCATAGATGTAATGTGTAGGACTAATACTAAAAGTTCAGGAGGGCTGGGAATTTAGCTCAAGTGGCAGAGCACTTGCCTAGCAAGCGCAAGGCCCTGAGTTCAATCCCCAGCACACCCCACCAAAAAAAACTTCAGGAAAAATACCACAGGAGAATATCTTCATGACCTTGGGGCAACGATTGTTTAACAATATTTAACAAAATCACTAACCATAAGGGAATCTTCATAAATTCACTTATATTAAAATGAATTAAACAGTATAGTATGCAAAAGACATTAAAAGAATAAAAAATCAAGACTCAACAGTCACTATGTACTTCAACAGGTGAGTGGATAAATACATGGTGGTACATCCAGACAAAAGACTACTACTCAGCAATAACAGTGCAGGTAACAGTGTGAATGATCCTTCAAAATACTTGTTGAGCAAAAGAATTCAGACAAAATGGCTACATATTGTATGAGTCCATTCTGGAAAATGCAAAACTGCAAACACTGGTGGTGGCCAGTGGTTGTTGGAAGAGGAAGGAGCTGACCACAGAGGGCCCCACAAGGAAATTCTTAGGGTGAAGGAAATGTTCTGTGTGGTACCACCGCAGGAGCGGATCGATCTATTTCTTAAAATCTGTAGAACCATGCACTACAAAGAGTGAACTCGTACAGATTCAAGTTAAAAATAGCAATAGCAACAGGATGCTAGTGAACCTGGGATGAAAGGCGGACCTGTGATAAATGAAACTCATTGAATTACCAGCCCAGGACCAAACCTCACTAAATGGGCTGGCAAAAAGAGGCCCTAACCACATAACTTCAGAAAATAGCACTTCCTCTGGGTACTGTAAAGGCAAAAAGAACAATAAATACACTCTGTACTCTCGATGGAAGATTTGTTTCTTACGGGATATGGGTTAGCAGTTCCGAGGGTACGTGTGTGCTGGGATTGAACAAATAGGCAAATAGCAGGTAAGTAAGTTACAATTAAGATGTCGCAGATAAACAAAGGGAAAGCTAGATGTGGCGCTGGATTAGTCATCAATAGCAATATGATACCATGGGCATTTTCCTAGCTATGCCGATGGATAGACACACAAACTAAACACTGACATGTGTTAGTACACATACCTCTGATTTCTAGCTCTGTCCACTAAGTAGCTCTACAATGGAAAACCCAGAAACGCCACCAGAACCAAGTGATCACAGTTCATATTTCCTCATTAAATCATGACAGCTGGTGTGACAGGTCACATTGATGTCCTGAGTCCCCTGATATGATATAATTAGAAGGCACTTTGCCTCAGTGGTATTCTTTGCATAAATTTGTAACTCTAGTCTAACTATGACAGACCCAAGTCAAGGGACATTCTACAGAAATACTTGGCCAGTGCTTTCCAAAATAATCATGAAAGACAAAATGAAGAAGTTGTCACAGACTAGAGAAGACTAAAGTCATCATTTAGACATGATGACTACACGCAATGTGGGGCCCTTGAGCAGATAAGGACATCAGTGGGAAAACCAGTGAAATCTGACCAAAGGTTGCAGTCGGGTTAAAGGTGTTTCACCAACCCTCATTTCTTACTTTGATAAATGTATCATGGCTATGTAAGATATCAATGTCAGGGAGAGCTGGGTGAAGGGTAAACAGAACCTGTCTCACTAAATCTTAAAAGCAAGCATTGAAAGGATCACATGGTTTCAGGAAAAAAAAACCCACATGCCAGAACAAAACTCAGTAACACTTAAATAAATACAGCAAAATCAAACACCTGATGGTATAAAGTGTGTAATGTTTTATTAGCATCCAATAAAGAATTGCCAGTCTTGCAATAAAGTAGGAACACAGAACCCATAATCAGAAAAATCAGCTAGTGAATGTTGATCTAAAAGTGACCCAAATAATAAAGCTGGCACAAATATTCAAATAACTTTGATAACTTTACTACCTATGTTCAAGGAGGTACAGAGGTGCTTGCCTGTAGTCCCAGCTACTTGGAAGGCTGAGACAGGAGGATTACTTGAGCCCACAAGTTCTGAACCAGCCTGGGCAACATGGCAAGATCCTTTCTCCAAAGAAAAAGAGGAGTCAGAGAAAAATGTATGGAAACTATAACCTTGCACATTCAAGAAGCTCCACAGAATCCATGCAGAAGAAGCTTGAAGAAAGTAACACCCAGGCACAGCATAATCAATTGCTAAAAAGATAGTAATAAGAAAAAAAAACCTTTTTTCCAGTGGGAGGAAAACATGTATCTCAACAGGAACAAAGACAAAAATTACACTAGATTCCTTGTCAGAAACTAACAAACCAGATATCGATGGGATAATAGCAAGAAAGAAAAGAAAGGAAGAAAGAGAAGAATAAAGAAAGAAAGAAAAAGGAATGAAGGAAGGAGGGAGGGAGGGAAGGAAGGAAGGAAGGAAGGAAGAAAAGAAGCAAGGACAGGGCTGTAGTCCTCTTATTCTATACCCAGCAAAAATATCTTTTAGACCTGAAGGCAAAGACTTTTTCTCCCAGACAAACAAAAACTGAGAGAATTCATCAGCAGGATACCAGAGCTCCAAAAAATTAAAAGAAGTCCTAGTAGAAGGAAAATGCCAAAAAGAAACTTGGATCCACAAAGAACACCAGAAATGATAAATAGGTGGATAAATAAAAAAGAGTTTCCCCTTCATTTTGAATCCTTTTCAAAGAGACAATCCACAATTATCATTGGAGATTTCAACATTTCTCTGGCAATAATTGATAGAACGAGTAGACTCTCCCCCTATGACACTAAAGATATAAAAATGCTATCAACCAACTGGATCTAACTGACATTTTACAGAAAGCTCCACCTCACAGAGCAGAATACACATCTCTCTCAAGTGCACTTGGAACACAGACCAAAGTAGACCAGACTCAGAATTACAAAACAAGTCTCAATGAATTTAAGAGGATTTAAATCGTACAAGATATGTCCCTTGACCATAGCAAAAATACATTAGAAACCACAATGCAAAAAGATCTTGAAAACCCTCAAAGTTAAAGAAATCATGACAAATTAGAAAGTACCTGAACTAATTGCAAATGAAAACACAATATATCAAAAGCTGTGCTGTACAGTGAAAGCAATGCATACAGGAAAATTAGCAGCATTAAGTGCTTATATTAGAAAAGAAGAAAGGTGTTGAATATTTACTTAAATGAAAAAGAAAATGTCCTTCATCCCCCGGTGGGAGTGAGCCTCTGGGGGAAGCGGCCTGTCAGCTGGTGAATGGTAGAATACATTCCAGCGCCCTGCCCCTGGTTTACCTGCACCCTGGGAAGTGGCTGTCCTCGAGGAAATGGGAGAGCTTGTCACCAGAAGCAGTGGCTTGGAAGCCACAGGTGGATAGAAGAGCTGAGGTCACCCGAGGACAGTTGCACGGGATGCCCCTTCACAGCAGCTCTGCCTCCTTCCACACCTTTGCCCACCAGGAATTCCTAACTCTGAGTCTGAACCACTGGCAGCCCTTCAGCATTACAGGATCTTTACCAGTAGGTGGCAGTGTTGGGCCAGAGACGTTCAGTCAGTCCACAAACCCAACACAAGTGAGCACCTACTGCATGCAAGGCATCAAGTTGAGCTGTGACTATTTTGTAAAACGGTGGCAAGATAGGCACTGGCACTTCTCAGTGACAGAAAGTGGCACAAAGACACAAAGCTTATAATCTGAACATCAAGTCCCTGTCAGCAAATGTGTGAGCATGAGTTACTGTATGCCAGCCACTGAGCTAGGTTTGGGGTCCCCAAAACAATGGATATGCTGCCTTTGTCTTCCATTAAATTTCTTCAGAAAAGGCAACATAGGAGAAGAGTCTAAATAGAGTACTACAGTCCTCTTTATCCTCACAGGATACAGTTTAAGACCCCCCAACAGGTGCCTGAAACTTCAGATGACACTGAACTCTGTGTTAAGGACCGTGACAACAGTCACTCTGAGAACTGAGAAGGGCATTAAGTAACTAACAGGCAAGTACAGTGTACAACATGGATACATTGGACAAAGAGATGATTCCTCATAGTGAGAGGGACTGCATGAGATTTCATCACAGCACTCAGGATGACTTCTAATTTGAGACATGTGAATTAGTTATTTCTGGGATTTTCCTTATATATTTTCAGAGCACAGCTGACTATGGAAAAGGATATCGCAGGTAAGGTACACTAGCATAACAAGCAAAGTGTAATGGCTAGAGCTAGGACAGGGCAACATGCACAGAGAGGTCTCACAGGCTGGATGAAATGTTTAGCAGGAAGGGACAACAGTGAGGCTGAACTGGGACCAGTGTCTCCCTATGTTTCCAGGCCAATGGGTGCCTGCCCCTGCGCGGGGGAAACTTCCTGAAGAGCTGCCTATCCTAGCACTCCTCAAAGGCCCAGATTGGCCTGCAGGATTCTCACCAGGTAGGAAGCTCCCCGAAAGGCTTGTTTCAAGCGGGGGAAGGTAAGAAGTGCACGCAGGTATGTGCTTTCTCCCTGTGGGCCAGGCCCAGAGGCACCCTGCTCACCCGCCGTGTGTAAGACAAAGACAGTCTCTGTTTCAGATGGTCAAACTTCCTGAAGTCTGAAAAACAGAGAGGCCCTTGTGGAACTTGTCTCCTGGTGACAGATGGGCTGGCAGGGACAGGCTGAGGATGTGTCCTGCCGGCAGCTGGAGGCAGATTTCTAATGGAAAAAATAGGGGAGAAAGGCAGTAAAAATGTTAAATATTATTAAACAGCCATGGGCCCACGTGGTGTGAGCCTGGCTCAGCTCCACCAGGCCAGTCTCTCCCTGTGTTTCCACGCCCACGGGTGTCTGCCCCTGCCCGGGGGAACCTTCCTGAAGAGCTGCCTACCCCAGCCCCTCTCCCAGGTAGATCTTGAGGAAATGCAGGCCTGAGATTTCAGGGGCTCCCCGAGGGCCTGGCACTGTCTTGGGAGGCAGGGTGTGAAGGGTGGGCTGACCAGAGACTCTGGAGTCAGACCGACTCTTCAAAAGTTCATGTAACTTTTTATTTGACATCTACAAGACTTTGCTATGTTGCAGCTTTTGACCAGTTTATACAATCTCTTTTATTAGTAGTGTGAACTGCACAAGTGAAAAAGTAAAAGAAAACCAGAAAACCAAAATTGTGCCCCTACTTGCTTATCAACATCTATTACAGGTAAAACAAAAACTTATCTGGATTATAGATAAGTGTCTGTTCACATTTTTCCACAACAGTTTTTAACAGCTTGAGATCACCTCTGCGATACATCACAACATCTTAAACAAATTTCAGGGTTCTGGGTAACAACAACAGCAGAAAAAAAAAAAATAAAAAAACCAAAAACGGTGTGACCTTAAGTAGATCATGGGCCTCTTCATTTCCCCATCCACAAAAGGGGCAGAATGATAGCTCTGCTTGTGGGGTTTGGAGGAGATCTAATGAGATCATATTGGCAAAGCACCTGTTTCCGGCAGGAACCCAAGTAAACATTCGCTACCACTATATCTCTGCCCCACTACGCCTGCCAGCCGCCAGCAGCACCAGCACCCAGGTGCCGGCACAGCTGTGCGTCCTGAGTGTCCAGGCAGTGCTGTCACCCTGGCCGCTGGCATGCCTCCAGGAGTGGCCACACACTGCCCTGCCCAGGGGTGCTCGCCTGCCCAGGGGTGGCCAGAATGTGCACGGTGGCTCCTCAGGGTCAGCAGCTGACCTTGGTCAGAGGCATGGCTGACCTGGCAGGCCAATGCGGGATCTCCAGGGGACTCAAAGTGGGTGGCTGCGGCAAGAAGTGGGTGAGAGGGTATCCGCACGTCTCCTGCTGCCCTGTGCATTGCCTCATTCTGCAGCTGGCCTGGAGCAAGGTAGAGAATCACAGAGACGCCAACACACTAGCCGCACGTCTGACCCAGATGCCTTACCTGCATCACAGCGCTTGAATCAGCACCTGTCGGGTGGGGTCCAAGGATCTGAATCTTAACAAGCTCCAGGTAGTTTTTATGTGGCCAATCCTTGGACAACGCAAAAGGCCCTGGCTAGCCTCATGGTGCTTGGGAGTGGCAGACAAGACACTGGATGCCCCGGGGCTGACCATAGGTGGCCCTCATCCCCACCAGGACAGAGCCTCCCACCCAGCAAGTGCCAGGGCCCAGGGCCACAGAGGAACACAGTCCCCAGCACAGAGCAAGCTCCAGCCTGAGACCACTGCTTTCCCCCCGATGCCTGGTCCCTCCCCTTGGGGGGGGCAGTGCCCAGGCCTGCAGAGGCAGCACCTCCGACCCAGTGGGCCCCTTCCCACCTCTCCCTCTTCTGCTCTCTCTCTGCTCACAGTCAATTCCCCCTGTGATAAACTGTCTCTCCCACAAACGTGTCCTTTAACTGTCTTCCCTCTTCCTTCCTTCCTTCCTTCCTTTCAGTGTCTGCCAGATTTATTTAGGAAATAAGTAAATTTATTCCCGTTTACTGCCTTCTGATGAAAACCACTTCTCCAGGAGCACCCAATAAAGTGCTGCCGTTGGATGAATGACTCTCTAGTCTAGTGCTATAGTTTTGCTGTTTATCTAATTACTAAGACAATGAGAAAAAATTGCTATTGATATTGCAAAGCCAGTGGTGTCTGGAGTGGGGTGGGGGGGTCCTGTGAGTGGGAGGACCCCACCACTCTGCCAGCTCGGGAGGAGGGAGGCCGGAGTGCCTAGAGGGAGAAGTGAGGAGGAAAGATGGAAGAAGGGGAGGAGAGGAGGGGAATCTCCAAGACAGGCCTTTCCTGGGCCCCTTGCTGTCTCTCCTCGGAGTTCAGACAGTGCTTGGCAGGAGGGAATGTTTCTGAGCCTCAGGGAAGAGACCAGGAGTTTTGTTTGGGTAGATACAAGACAAAGAAGATGTGCAGGAGATGGGAGCAGAAGAGACATAAGGAAGGAGTAAGAACCCCTTGTCCCTGCTCCTTAGATCTCTCCCCAATTAAAGAAAAAGAGCAGAAAAAAGTAGGGGTGGGCCAGGTGCCCCATAGGCCATAGATCCAGAGGGAATCATAACCCAGTGGTTCCCACCCACCGAAACTCTGTTTTTCCTCTGGGCTGCAGGGCCCCAGGTACATGGGCCTGGCCGAGTGTCTTAGAGAAGGACTGGTTTCTCTATCTTAATGCTGTTGTGCCTCAAGTGGTGTCCATTCTTCTGCTCCCGCAGGGCACTTAACAACAGTTTCTACGGTTTTCTGTGTAAAATATAAACAAAGCTCCTGACGCTGATATAAAAACCCTTCCCAACACAAGCTGTACCTGCATTTTACGGGCAGTTAGTGCTAAGCCAGAGGCTGTAACCACTCTGATGAAGCCAGCTGCCCAAAGCCATACAGAAAATCACCAGAACAGGCTCCTGGGGCGCTGGTGGGAGCCAGCGGGACCCCGCTTCAAGGGGCAGCTTTCCTGTGTGAAAACCGTGAGAGTCTCAGAGGGTGTCCGCACTGCTTTGCAGCTGTTGGTGACAGCCACCCTGGGGCACCCTGGGAACATGTTCCCTGTGGTCTCAACAAGACAACAGTCTCCCTTTTTTCAATACATCTAAGTAATGACAAGTGATCTGTTTTGCCCCTCAGTCTGAATCAACTGATAAGAATGGAAATGGACTCACATGGTGGCCCTCGGTGGCTAATACAGTAATCTATGCACCCACCCAACGCCGTGCACAGTAACTTTTTTTTTCTTTTTTTTTCTTTTTTTTACAGTGACTTTTTAAACCCCAGAAGCTCAAAACTAAGCAATTCAAAAGTACTTTATTATTTCACTTATTATTTCAACCCTGACATTTGGGAGATATTTTTTAAAGGCCTCAACTTCCTATTCTTTTCTTTCTCCTTCATCCTGGGGACGTCACCCCATTAGCAACAGGTTGTCCTTGACTGCTAAGGGCCCAGCCAGCCTGCCATAATTCACCATTACTTAGTCATTAATTAAGTAGCCCCCCCACACTGCATTGGCTCAGACCTCTAGCCCCATACCCCATCGACTTCCTTCCACCCAAGAGGGACAGGAAGAAAAGCAGGACCATGTGCTTTTAACCATTTACTGTGTCGTGGGAGCTGCGTAGCCACATTTACATACACTTCCCCATCAATCCTTTACTGCAACAAGGCAGTAGGTATCTGTACCCCTACTGAATGGGTTGTGAAAACCAAGAAGCTGAGTGGCCAAGAAACTCAACCACACAAGAAAACAGCAGGAATTTGATCCCAGGTCTGTCTGACCCGTGGAGTACATTCCAGGAGAACCTGCACCACGATGGGCAGAAGCAGGAGGAGATGTGGAGCTCCTGGGCCAGCAGGGTGTCCAGGCTGAGTGCCAAGGAACATGCTTACATCAAGCGCTGGTGCCATTCACACAAGAGGACCTGGGGAGACAGAAAATGTCCTGCAAACCCCGCACTGGTGCTGTGGCCAGTTGAGCAGATGATCTGCGGCAGGAGTGACTTGAAGCTCTGAATGTCCCTCTCCAGCACGGCCGGACTATGCAGCAGAGCAGAAGGGGGAGTCTGGGTGGGGCCGCCACACACTCAGCTGCAGAGGCTGAAGGAGCTCACCCCGCCAGGCTGCACAGCCCACAGTGCTGGGCCCCTGTCAGCCCAGCGCATGTGGGACATTCCTGTCTGACACCCACAGGGGAGAATGGAGCAAATGGATCAGATGAGAACACATGGCACCATTGCTGATGGAAAACCCAAAGACAGAATGACTTTTATACAACGAAGTCAACTTGGAGGAGGGAGGTCTCCAGCAATGTGCCACAGGGCTCTACCTTCTATCATTGATTCAGGTGAAGGATGTTGAAAAGCCCAAATTTTTTATTTTGTTCATTCTCCCCACCCCATGGAGCATAAATGGTTTCCCAACTTACTACATACTCAATGTAATGATTGTTTTAACAGTTGCATAGTTCAAAAACCCCAGAGTAGCTGGCCCTATCTATCTACTGTCTCTAAGGGAAACATGGAGAGCTAGACTAGGAAAGTAATTCCGAAATACAAGGAAAATAAGGGTGTTTACTGAAAAATTATTTATAGAAGCAAAAATAAATAAATAAGCCCCTGGAAACAATGTTAATGTCCAGCAATGAGGGGATGGTTTAGTAAATCATAACCCAATGCAATTATGCAACCATTAAAATGATAATTACACAGACTATGTAGCAACATGAAAAAGCATTTATGCCTGATGGGGGGGCACAAAATAAAATGCTATCTATATATGTCTACAGTGTTGTAAAATAAAGCTTGCCTAGGGAAAAAGATGGCAGAAGAAAATAGAAAATGAAAACTTATGTTAGTATGATGGGGTGTTGAGGACTTGCTTTTTAAAAAGTTTTATTTGAATGCCACTGTACTATTTTAGTAATAAATAAAAAGCAAGTTAAAAAAAAAAAAAGAAAGAAAATGTACTTGGAGGACAATGTGCTAAGCAAGCAAAACAATGTTCCTTCCTAGGGACCGGGAGGTAGGAGTTTTTCTTCTCTTTTCTGCTTGGCTTTCTGGAACTAGACTGCTGCCTCCCAGACTCAGGGAGGGGCTGGTGGACACTCTTTTCCTGTAAAGCATGACAAGATATGGGGATCTATTAAATAAGGCGCTTGGAGCCACGTATGGTGGCATATAATATACCTATAATGCTAGCATTTGGGGAGGCTGAAGTAAGAGAATCTCAAGTTCAAGTCCCTCCTGTGCAACTTAGCAAGATGCTATCTCAAAGCAATAAATAAATAAATAAATAAATAAATAAATAAATAAATAAATATTAAATAAAATAAAAAGAGCTGGGGCTGCAGCTCAGGGTAAAGGCCCTGGTTCAATCCCTAGTACTGCAACGTGCAGAAAATAATAGCAGCAGCAGAGTACTCAGGAAGAGGGAAGTTCAGTGCATTAGGGCCCCAGCTCATGTCTCGGTCTGTCTGTTTTAAGGCGTCTGTCTCTGTCTGCATCTTTCCGGGTACTTTTCAAACTATGTGGCCAAAGGTAGACAGCTAGCAGGCAGTGAGAGCGTCTGCCGATCATTCCACAGGGATCTAAGAGCCTTACCGGCCCCCATGCTGCCCTACTCTCTCACTGTCCCCACCTGGGAAAGCCCCGAGATCCCTGGAGGCTCAAGGGCCTGAGGAGGATGGGACTCGGGGAGAAGTAGGGACCACCAACACCTGCCGTCCCCGTTGGGCAGCTTTTCCTTTTCTGGATGATTCCAGAGGCTGTTTGCCTGGGGACAAGCAAGCAAGAGCAGCTGAGCAGACAGAGCTGCTCCATAGAGAAGAGCCAACCCTGCTTCAGGCTACCTGCCGGCCACTCCCCTAAAGCCCCTCATGCAGATGGGTGTCACATGGAGTGCAGAACCAGGAAGGTGCTCTGCATCCTCAGGGGGCTGTATACAGCAGGTGCCTCGAGCCAGCTCCAGAGAGAAGCCACTTCTGATCATTCCATTCTCTGCCACCTGAGGCCTGGTCTTGGTCACTGGCACTTGATTTATCTCCTCCACACTGAGTGGGGCTGCTGACGTATGGCCTCGGGCAGAATGAGGGAGGAGGGCAACCCCTTTCTTTCTTTCCCAGGGCTTGGCTGGGCTAAGGGAAGAGGACTCTGGACATCTGGCAAGTCACAGATTATCTCTGCTCCTCGCTCCCTCTCTGTTTTTCCCTTCAGGACAAATGAAACGACCCCAGAGCTGCCTTTCCCGCTCACCTTAGCGCTACCTTGGGGCCAGGCCCAATTCCTTCTCTGTCCACCAGCACATATGGAAAGAGGATTGTGTTCCCCCAGAACCTCCCACCGTCCCAGTGGCATGGCTTTGGGTCCCTCCCACAGCCTGGTGGCTGTCCCTTCTGCTCCTGGACAAGTATGTCCCCACACCCCAGCTCTGGAGACTAACAGCAGCAGGCAGGTGGCAATTCCTCCCCCCAGCATAGAGCTCAGGCCACTAGGAAGCCCTTCAAGCTGCAGGGCGTCTCCTCCCTGCGGAGGCAGCAACAGGCCTGGGGCCTGCAGAGGGTCAAAAACCCTGGGAACCCAGCCGCGGCCCGCCCAACCAGCACCTCGTTAGGAGTTTGGGGGGGAGGGGTGCTTCAGGAACAATGTTGTTTATTTTTCTATTTTTAAACAAGTCTGAGGTCTCTGGGGGCACAAATGAAGTTATCAGCAAAGACATGAGTGGAATAAAGCCTCTAGCCAGCAGCCCAAGAAGGCCCTGGGGAGCGGAATCTTGAAAAACTGAGAAGAGGCTTTGTTTATCTTGGACTCTGAGCACAGGCCGGGACCAGGGTGCCGGACGAGCATTGAGCATTCCGCAGGCTTCTGGGGACTCTGGGCGCCAACAGCACTGTCAAGATGATCCTGCTGGGGAGCTCTGCTTCCCACCTCCCAGGCCTGTGCAGAGACTGTACCAGGCCCATCGAAGGCCGGCCCCCACTCTGTCAGGCGGGGCTGGCCTCCTGCCTGCGCCCCCGCACCTCTCACAGGGAGAAGCACAGTGGTGTGTGCAAGTGTCACTAGGATAAGGCTGGGCCGCAGATCCTGCCCAACCCGCGAAGCAGACATGGCAGTCCCATCTCAAAGCTCTCATCTCCAAGGTAAGGAAGCAAGGCTTGGAGAATTTGAGCGACTTGCCTGGAAGCCAATTCTCCTTCCACAACACCGAACCCCATTTCAGGCACTTCATGGCCAGGATAATCTGTTCTGCTCTCGGGAGTGCTGAGAGAAACCATGAATCATTTCAGAAGCAATTAAAGGCTTGGGCGAGAAAAACCTCCCAGGAAGTGAGGAGTGTGGTGGGTCTCAAGGACGCTTGGGTCCCAGGTTACTGTGCCTGGCTCGAGGTCCAGCCCGTGCCTGTGCCCGCTGGTAGCTCAGTGACCATGGGCAGGTCACTATTGACCCCACTCCTAAACTTTCCCCTCCCTGAACTGGAGGCAGCAGCAGTAGCTAATTTCCAGGCTTGATGTGAGAGTCCAGCAAGCTGTCATGTGGGAGGGAGGAGACAGGACTGGTCAAGCTCTGTACAAATGAAAACAAAATGCCTCCCCAGCTTCTGCCTCCAGACAAGGTAAAAGATGGACTGAGCAGCTGCACAGCAAGTAGCAGGACATTCTCTCCATCACTCCCTTGAACAGACACCCAACGCAGGCTGCAGGGGACAAGGACCGACACCCCCAGGCCATCTGGGTGGAGGGGTAGTCCTTGGCCAGCCCACAGGCTCCCCCACCCCATCCCAGCCTAGAGCCAGCCCAGTCAGCTGCACCCTGCCCTGGCTTCCAGGCAGAAAGTCCAGGCCAAGGAAGAGGAAGGAATTGGCCCCAGGCCACTCAGCCCACAGCCAGGAAAGCTAAAACTAGCCCCCAGCGCTCTTCCCCACCTCCCTGGCTGCCGTCACTACCCTGGCTGTCACACCTCTGTGGACGATAAGGAAACTGAGGCCCCAAGAAGAGCAGTGATGTGCCCAAGGCCACCGGGGGTCTGTGGTGAGGCCAAGGCTCAAGTCAGATCCCCACACTCTGCTGCTGCTTGCTCGGCCCAGAGCGTAGACTGCTTCCTCCATCACCAAGCTTTTCCTGAAACACGCCACTTCTTAATTCTTTAGCTGAATGTCTAAATAAGGATTTTTGCCAATTCTGAACCCTGCTAACTGATGAAGTTGTCAGAAAAAGATCTAATGATGCTTGAAAACGCAGGGAGTGAGCCAGCTGCCAAATTGCCCTCCCAGCTCTGACTCGGCATCGGGGACCTGGGACCTTCCCACGGGGCCGGGCGGGGCAGCGGGCAGCGAGTGCTGGAGGCCGAGGCTGTGGTGTTGCCTCAGCTGTGACCCCACGGAGCCCTTTGCCCTGCCTCCCAGCTGTGAACGAGGACGCATTGCCCTCCTCAAACCGTCACTTTGAGAATTATATGAGATGATGTATGGGGACGTTCAGCAGAGGGCCACCCAGCCCAGGTTTCAGAGTTGGGGCAGCTGGCTGGCCTGGGCTCTGCTCAGTGCACATGGCCCCACCGACCTGGGTGAGCAAAGAGCTGAGATCCCAACTCTATCCTGGAGGCGCTGGGTCTCCAATCAGCACCCAGTGTTTGTTTATGTCAGAGGTCTAGCTGCTTCCCTCTGATGGGTGCAAGACTCCATGACCTCGGCCCAGAGGTGAGCCCTTGGGGTGGGAGCCTGGGAGACCAGGCTCAGCGCTTTCTTCTTTCTTCTTTCTCAGTGAAACATTTGTTCCACTCTGGAGTCTGGGCGCTAGGGGTGGGGCCCAGCTTGGGGACTTGGGAATCAGACAATTCCCAGGCCTGCCTTGGGAGCCCAAGAGGCTGGGTGCTGGGAGCTGGGGGCCCTGCTGGGCCTCCTACAGGCCATTCCAAGGGACAGAACACACACTGTGGTCTGTGCCTAGGCCACCAGCTCCTTCCCGCCTTTCTTTCTGCACTCGCCACGCTCGTGTGTCTCCTGCCTGGTGATTCCATCGTCCCCGGAAGATGGAGGATGGCAAACAGAAGCAATTGTGCGCCTTTGGGTTGGACTCAGAGCCTCGGTTTCCTCATCTGTAGGGTGGAGAAACATACCTGTGCCTCAGAGGCACGACAAGATTCAAACAGGGCAGAGTGTGAAAACGACTTGAAACAGTGAAGTATGTGACCCAGCGCAGTGGACATTCAGGGCTGGAGAGTGGAATTGCTATAGCCATCCAATCTGCTGCTTTTTTTAGCAAGCCCGGGAAACTATCTGAGGGTGAGGGAGGGGCTCCGGGTAGTGGCCTAAATACAGTGGGGAGGATTATCGCTGGGTGCAGCTGTCCCTGCCTGGGCTCGGGGTGATCAGTGACCTCCCCCCACCCCAGCTGCCTGCCTCCAGCTCTGTTCTGTGCCCTCTGGCTGTGCTCGGTGTCCCCAGAGGACTACCAGGGCTCCCGGGAGTGGGAGGTCAGGATAGCCCTTCAGCAAGGGACCAGACCTCAGACACAGAGTTTCCTCAGGATGCGGACAGAGTTCAGAAGGTGGACAGAGCCGAGACTGGGGAGGGACGCCTGGATTCAAACCTTGCCTCAGCCTACGACTGGTCCTGTTAACTTGTTTGGGTCATACTCCATCTGTGGACTTTGGCTTCTTCCTTTGGGAAGGCCTGTCCATCCTTGAGAGGGGCAGTGAGGGGGTGGCCACGACAAGCTGTGACCGAGTTGATCCCTAAACATGGCAGGAAGACCCCTGGCACCCAGGTACTGGCTCTCTCCCATCTCCCTCTCCTCCCAGATGGACAGGAGGGTTCACTCTCCAGATGTGCCATCTCCCATGGAAAAGGGACCCTGGGACCCGAGTACCTCTAGCACCCCTTCTTACCCATGGCTCTGCAAGATGAAGTGGGACTGACGTGTATGACAGCAGTTTTCCTTAGCCAGGGACCTGGCCCGCCTTGGCAATGGCAGGGGGGTGGGGTCCATCTGAGCCAGGTGCTATGGGGGAGTCCATGGCAGGTATTCTGGGAGCCCAGCCCCAGCCTGGCCCCTGGATGGCAAGAGTGGGTCTTCCTGGCCCTCTGGGGAGGGTGTTGCAGCAAGTCATGACTGGCCGGCAGGGAGCCTCTCAGCCTCTGAAGAAGTAGGAAGGGGATGCTGACCAAGCATGTTCAAAGTGCCTTCTGCCAAGCCTCTCAGGGAGGCACCATGCCCACTGGAGAACCTGGGTGAGACCGCCTGGGTCTGGAATCTGGGCTCTGCAAAGCTCTACATTCTTTAACCAGAACTCCCTGAGAAGAGGCCTTGTGAGGCCCTGAGACCTAACTCTGTGCATGACCTGGCACGAATGCATAATGTCTTCTTTGGGGTGAGCGGGTGAGAACCAGGTGTGAGCACCTTTATTCACCATTCTGCTGCAGATGTCCTTACCCAAGGCATTTTCTCTTGGATGAAAGCGGAAGAAGAAGAAAGACATTTCCAGGGATCTTTGTGCAGAGCCCTCCTTGGGGGTGCTCCCGGGATGCTGGGTGTCTGGTATGGAGCCCAGGTTCATATGGGAGCAGGGCTCTGAGAAAGCCAACCAGGTGGAAGGTATGGGGACCTGGGAGCGAGGAGCAGAAGAGAAAAGTTTGGGGGGGGCAACTGACATGTGTGGGGAAGATTCTGAGAGGGTAACAGTGGGGGAAGGGGAGGTCTGACTCTGCACCAGGAACAACGAACATTTGCATCTAACTCACTCCCCCAACAACTACTAACACAAAAATAAAGGGATTTCTTGGAGGCATAACCCACAAAAACAGAGACCATGAGAGGAGACAACTGCAGTGGCACAGTGACACACGTGGGCAGCAGAGGGACAGGCGGTGAGTAGCCAGCAGAGATGAGAGAACAGGACCCTGAATCTGGGTGGGGAAGAGTGACATCCACCTGATCTACATCCAGGAATCCCACAGACTCTGGAACTGGGAGCCCTGATAGTGCTGGAAACAGAGGCTGGCACATGGGAGGCTGGACCGAGTGAGCGGGTGCCGCTGGAGAGGGGAGCTCACCACTCCACACTGCAGGGACACCCTGCCCATCCTGCGGAAGGGTTTTTCTCTGGGGAGAATGCAGCAGTGGCTTTCTGCACCAGGGGACATTAGATACAGCAGAGCGCTGGGCCTGAATAAATAAATGGATGGTGAACTCTGACACCCCTCCAGCCCTTTCTCTGGACTTGGCTCTAGGATGCTGGCATTCAGAACATGAGTCCCAGAGTTTCCAGGAAATCCTCACGAAAAGGCCCCTCAGCTCACCTTCCCGTGAAACTTCAGCTGACAACCCACCCAGGGATGTAAACTTTGAAGGAGGTTTCTGGGCCTCACCCTTCGCTCTCCGTTGTGAACAGACAATTACCAAATGTCCACAGAGGGCTTCTCACGTGAAAGACAAGAATCCAAACAAGCAAGTGGAAAAAGCACCTTGAAGGAAAGGTTGGAAAAGATAAGATATCAAGGGAAAAAGGGAGGCTATCATTGTACAAAAGGGAAAATAACCTCAGTTTATCTCACAGCTCAGTTCCAAATAGAGTATATAGTCATAATGTATAGACATTTGCTATGATGTGCATATAATTGTCATCCCAATCATATGCAAGAATTTAATCCCCAAGCTTTATGTTCATGGTTTTAAGAATTTAAAGAATTTAAAGAATTTCAGAATTTAAGAATTTCTCCCTACTATGGTATTTTGAAGTGAGGCCTTTGGGAAGTGTTTAGATCAAATGAAATCATTAAGGTGGAGCCCTGACTGAATTTGGGTGGCTTTATAAGGAGAGGGAGAGAGACCACACAGATACAGATATACACATGTGCTCCCATCAGACTCCAAAACAGAGTGAAAGAAACCTCTTTTCTCCATAAAGTAGCTTGTCTCAGGTATTTTGTTATAGTACCAAAAGGCTGACTAAAACAATACCAAATATTGCTCTACCCAAGACATTACTGTAATCACATTGTAGGGTGTGGAAATAGAGAGTGATGAGTAACATAGGTATAGGGGAGAGGAAAGAGCTAAAGGGCTTCTCTGGGAGAAATCAAAGGCCTAACTATCAGGAAAGGCAACACAGCTGAGCTGTTTTCTTTGGGGACATGGAACCACCGAAAGAATAGGCTAAGAGTTGAAATGGTTGCCTTAGTAAGGGAAAAGGGAGCAACCTGCATAGGGCAATTTAATTCTTGGTATGCATAAACGGTTTTGATTTTTAAATGTTTAAAAATTAAAAATTTAAATTAAAAAAATACACTATTTTCTGTACACTTTCTACTCGGCAGTTTCTTGAGAAGCTGAATAAATATCAGGACTTTTTATTACATTTCAGCTTTGGGAATGAGTTCTTTGCAAGGTATTCTAGGGTAGGACCAACCCCGTCAGCAGGGTTGAGAAAGGCCCAGAAAACTGGGGATAGATAGAACTGAGCTGGAGCTGAAGCCTCAGGAGCCTACCTGCCTCACATCTCCTTACACCTGGTGCTTGGACAGAGTCGAGCCTGGGTCCAGGCTACGCATGACCATCTGCCCAAGGGATCTAGAGGGGGAGGCAGGAAGAGGTCAGAGGAGGAGCCGTCTGGTCAGCACAAGGTCTCTCTACCAGTGCTAAGACCACGAGGTCTGTCCTCAGGCCCTTCCGCCGGCCATCGGGGTGGACACAAAGATGCTGTGAGCCTGGAAACCAGAAACCTGAGTCACCCCACACAGCACTCATCATGTTTACAGAAAGCGAGAATATTTACAGGAACAGAAACATTCAGTTAATTGACTATTAAAGACACTGAATACAGCAGACAAAATGAACCCAGAAACTGCGTGGAGAAGGGACGCTGTGTCCCAACCCAGCAGGGGTGTCTGTCAACAGGTTTTCCCCCACACCCTCTGCTACCCAGCACCTTCTCGCACCTTGCTCTCTGCTGGCAGGAAGACCCCTCCCAATATTAACAAGCCCACTTTTTCCATGAGGAAACCCAAGCTAAGAAAACAGAACTTTCTTCCCAGCCCACTCAAGCCCCTGAGCCAAGCTATATGAGTCCCTGCAGCTCCCTGGGGCCCTCTTCTGCAAGTCTGTTTCTAAGAAGGCTTCTGGGCAGAGTGAGTCACGTTGCTCCCATCCCTGGGCCACAGAGGACAGAGGCCTACCCGGGCCCCCACCTTCCCGCACGCCTCTCCTTGCTCACCCTGGGAAGAAAGGAAGAAAGGTGTCTGCTTAGGAAAGATGCAGAAAGGACATCAGTCCCAGGTTTAAATCCTCCCTTAATCTGAGGAACAGCGACAGGTCAGTGACAATGTTGTTGACAACCAGGGACGAAGGGAGAAAAATAATGATAAAAATGATGAAAGGGGCTATTTGGGAAAGAATTATCCTGGCTTCCGGGATGAGATGCCCCTTCCATTCTTGTTTTTAAATTAACATTTATTTTTTTGAATGAAATGATGGTGAATGCGGATGGCATAGTTTTCAGTGTCTTTCCTTGGCAATATTGAAAGTCAGTGTCTCTAGTCACTCCTCAAAATAATTTTTTTAAACAAAAAGTCTAGGACACACTATGGTAGATGACACAAAGCCCAACCCCCAGGGCAGAACCAGACACCAAGGGAGATGAAAGCACCGAGGCATCCAGACAAATCTCCCTCTGGCAAGTATGTGCCAGACCCTTCTGCCTGGGGCTGACAGGGCGCTCCTTCCCTCTGTGCACTGCTCTGGTGATTAGGAAGTATTTTCTCCTTTAGTTGAAAAACAGGCCCTGGACAGACATCTGGGACCACCTAGGGCGAGGCCTTTCCGGTTCCAATGACCGGACAGCGTCGCCCACAAGAGAGCACACTGCACGGCGTCCTCAGACCTCGGGCTGGGGTCTAACTGCCCCTTCACTGCCCCGCCCCAGTCATTCTCTTGTAGGACTTGGCAGAGTGACTCTGCCAAGACCACGAAGCTAGCAAGTGAGTTCAAAGTTGTCTTCCACTCCTCTCTATATGGCAGTGGCTCGGGGGGTCCTCAGTTCAGGAGATGATTCTGGCTGTTCCAGACCAGTTGAAAAAGCAACAAATAAACCACAGTTGGGGGAGGAGGATGTACAAAGACGTCAAAGTGATCCCACTAAACATGCATAGAATAAACACGCACAATAAAAATCCAGAAGGAAAGAAGCCAAAATGGCCATGGCCGTCATCTCTGGAGGTGAGTTAACAGATAGTTTTTATCTTACGTCTTTTTCTCTGTGTTTTGTAATTTTTCTACAACACACTGGCTTTTATTTATGAAACAAAATAAGATAATGAGACTTCCAGAAGGTTAAACAAGAAAAACAAGCAAAATTAAAGCTACGCACCCCAAGACCCCACTTCCCAGTCACTCTCCAGTGAGTAAGTTGGTGGGGGGGTGCTAGTGCTCCAGAAAAAGCCAGGGTCACAACTCCACCCCCTGGGGACTGATCGTCTCTGACTGTACCCTGTCACCAGAACACACTCCACAGGGAACCTTGCCCCTCCCTCATTCTTTCTGAGCCTTGCTGTTCCCCCCATACACACCAAAGGGCCCCTAAGACAGGAGAGAAGAGAGGGTAGGGGTAGAGGAGATGGCGCCCCCCCAATCAGGCCCCTAGTCGGCACAAGGTAGACTCGGTAGGAACAGACACGGAATGTGACGGGCCAGGCCCCCCGACCCTAATCCAGGGCTTGCTTCTCCTGGGCTCAGACAAAGCCCAAGAGCCTGGCACCACCCTCTCTGCCCGTTGCTCAAGGCAGAGCTTTCATTTTGGGGCCCCGGGCACATAGTCAGAGCTTAGCCAAGGCTAGAAGGTAGAAGTGGAGGCCTCACTGGGGTTAGAATACTGCATGGCAAACCAAGAGCCGGGGTGACCGGCCATGGGCAACTCTTCTTTCGACCTTGGGTTTCCACTGATAAAGGCAGGGAGAAGAACTCGACAGTGACTAGACAGTGGGTGGCCTCAAGTTGTTTTCCACCGGACACTCACTGGAAGAAGCCCCCCATCTGTGTCCCTGGCTGCCCCAGTCCTGAGTGCCCTAGCAGATGTCTGGGTCCTGGGGCAGCCCTGGCGCTGGCAGGTGTGGCTGAGCACAGGTGTGTGTGAATGTGTGTGTGGAGGTGTGGTTTCTTGGGGATGTGCACATGGGGCCGGGCAGGATATGCAGGTGAGTGTGAGTATGGGGTTAGGAAAAACAGGCTCCCCGTTTTGTTTCTGGCATGAATACATCCTCCCATTATTTCCCCTATCTGAGGATTCTACATTTTTACTCCCCAGAGCCCCAGCTTCTCCCAGCTGCCCCTCCCCTCTCATTCTTTGGCCTTCTCCATCCCCACAGCCATTGCAAGCCCCAGCTTTGCATCCTTCAAGGCTGTCTCTGCCTCTGCCCCAGAGCACAGAGTCAGGCAGGGCTGTGTAGCCGGTGCCTGAGTGACTGCATGCGTCCCCCTACACCTTGGGGCCTCTCCTTCAGCCCTCCTCCCTGGTCAACGGGGCCCCCTCACCCCTGGGGCCCAGCTTGTTCGGGACAGAAAGGAAGAAGGACTCACTGCACAATGACAAACTCCAATCACTATTCCGCCAAGATCCAGATGACGAATAGGGACGTCTGACAGCTCCGTGATTTGTTAAGCTGACATTGCCTCTCTCGGCATTGTACAAATTTTAATTAAAATCTCAAGAGTGATTTTGGAGTCCTTTTATTGTGTACCTCCGGGCTCTGCCAGGCTGCCCTTAACAGAGACAAGGACCCTGCCGGTCCCTAAAGGCTTGGAAGTGGGGAGTGAGGCAGTGCCTGTCAGGGACCAGGAGGCTCAGGGGGTTCAGGGGACTCCCTACCAGGGAAATGGGTTGCACAAAGACACACCACGGCGAGGGCAGGGTGTGCATGAGTGTGTGTGTGTGTCCCTCCTGTGTGGATAGAAATAAGATTTAGCGCAGTTAAAGTGAGGAGAAGCAGAAGAATGTATGAGCATTTGGGTCACCCCTTTGTTTCGTGGGAACTCCGGGCTCAGAGAGAGTTGGTTAAGTGGAGGGAGAGACAAGAAGAGGGTATCAACAGCCAAAGTGTGATTGTCCTTTCCTCCACCCACACCTGGAGGTGGAAGAAGGCAGGTTGGGAGGACAGTCCTCTGGCATCAAGCCTTGTTCTTCCTGCTGGCTTCCCAGGGAAATATCTGAGGAAATTCTCGGTCCCTCCAAAAAAGTCCCCAGGCACTGAGGCGGCCTGAGCAGAAGAGAAGCACCGAGGAAGACTGGGCAGATGGCCCCGTGACGCCACCCTCCCCACACCTCACTGCTGCACTTACCCTCAGGGCTGGCAGGGAACTGACCTGGTCCACGGTCAGTGTGGCCTCCTTGTAGTACTTGCCTGGGGGGCAGAGCTTCAGGAAAGTGTCGTGGATGCTGAGGAGAGAGGCAAGACAAGTAGAGTGGCTTCATGGGTCGCTGCAAACGACCCCCTGTGTGGAGGGTGAGAGGACCAAGAGGATGGATCAACATAGAAAAGGCAGCAATAAATCTTCTCACCCTCCTAGAAACATCCCCGAGCCCTTCCGGGTGCCTGGCATATCCTGGAGAGTGCAAAGATGAGCCAGGCATGAGGACGGGACACTTCACAGTATTATTTCTGTCCATCTCAATCCAGTCCCTCAGGTACAGATAGAGATGCCAGGGTCCCTCTCTTCTGGCCATCTGCCCAGCCCTATTCTCAGCACTTGGTGGGCATCAGGTGGCAGCTGGCAAACCACACGGCCAAGCTAGCCAACCAGGCAGGAAGCAGTTCCAGAAGACTACAGCACCAAGGGGTCTTCCTACGGTCCCCAGCATCTGTCTATAGCTCCACAGGCCACCATGCCAGTCCGGAGCACTTTGTAAGTGACAGGCAGAGGGTTAAATGGCTATATGACCCGCGTGAGAAAAAGGGCAGGCAAGAACTCCGCCCCAGGCCAAGAGAGGATGACCCCTCATCATCTGTCCCTTTCACTCCACCTTGGACACCAGTCCCTGCCCAGCAGCAGGCTCTTGGGTCTGCAGGCCCAGCAACCAAAACAGCCGGTGGAGAGGAAACTGGTGATCTGGGGCCCAGAAGTCCCGGATGCCTGATTCTGCACACACTGGCAGGGCAGTGTGACCTCAGCAACTTTACATTTTGAAACCAAGTTTAAACATCTGGATAAGAGCAACCAGGATCTCTCATGGAGGGCTGAGGTGAGAGTTCGATGTGAACGAGAGGAAGGGCCAAGTGTGTGTGTGTGTGTGTGTGTGTGTGTGTGTGTGTGT
>PVJO010022281.1:0-28326 GCA_004026905.1 Hystrix cristata | reverse complement strand
GTGATGCCCCCAGCTTTTCCCCTGTTGCTTAGGATCGTTTTTGCTATTCTTGGTCTCTTGTGGTTCCAGATGAAATTCATGATTGTCTTCTCTAATTCTTTGAAGTATGTTAGTGGTATCTTGATTGGAATTGCATTAAATCTGTATAGTAGTTTAGGAAGTATAGCCATTTTCACGATGTTGGTTCTTCCTACCCATGAACATGGGATGTCCTTCCATTTTTTGATATCCTTTTCAATTTCTTTTTTTAGGGTGCTGTAGTTTTCGATGTAAAGGTCTTTTACTTCTTTTGTTAGATAGATTCCTAAGTATTTTATTTTTTTGTGTGCAATCGTGAAAGGTATATCTTTTGTTATTTCTTTTTCGGTGGGTGTATTGTTTGTGTATAGGAATCCTATTGATTTTTGGGTGTTGACTTTGTATCCAGCAACACAACTGAATTTAGTTATTAAATCCAGTTAACTTATAATTATTTTCAATTAAGTATCATAATGAAAAAAAAAATTCAGCATGGGTTTCTCTTTGTTGCAACACAGAAGTCAAGACTTTTTTTTTAACCTGAAAAGTTTGCAGGTACATATTAATAAGTTACTTTAGAGGCAGGAACTTCTGTGTAATATCTGCATTAATACTGAATTGCATAGTCACTCCAATCTATTGGAATAAGTTAAAGTATCAGTAACATTCAAAGTAACTGAAATATTTTAATATCTTCGGATAATTGTATGTGAACCAATCGTGCATCTGATGTTACAGGAAATGTTAATGCATTAATAAATGTTTCTATGTTAATAAGTGCAGATTCTTTTTAAAAATTGATACTTGATTCAAATTACTTGAAAGTTAACAGAAATTGTTCTCAGATACAAATAGAGAATGCTATTTATATGAATGCAAAATGAACAGCAGTTTGTAGAATGCTAAGGCCTATATATTTCACGCATGATCTACATAGTTATCACTCTTTCATTGAAAATTTTTGTTTTGGAAATCATAATTAAATTCACACACACATGGATATATTAAATTCATATATATAGATGACATATAGATGACATATATATCAATATGTATCATCCTGCTTTGAATCTTACCGCATCTCAAAACATTCTACCATTTTGTGATAAACAATTTATCATGAGATGCACAAGATTTTTTATACTCTATAAAATTCTCTGCATTATTTATCTACCCAGATTTTTAAAAATAGCTCATTTTAACATCAAATAAATTTGTAACCTTATGTGTAACTTATGTAATTAATTTGACTGCTTCTTTTGTAGGATATCTTTTTTTTTAAGTGGAATTATTTTCCAGGTTAATAAAATTTATGCTAAATTTCATTAGCCATTTGGATGATTGAGTTATATAATGAGAATACTGAAGCAAAAAGAAAAAGAAGATACCCAAGATTTCATAATTCATAGAGGAATCAAGACATCCCCAAACCTGAGAAATATCTAAAGTTTAGAGGAAAACCAGGATGGCCAGTAAGATACAGTGACAAACCAAATTAAAGAACTATTAAAAATGTAATGTAAAAATTAATCCTGGGGTAAGTATCAAATTACATGCTTGTGTGAAATTCCAATATATCTCAATGTCTATTTTACCATTCATTATGTCATTATAACCATACTTTTTCAATTCAAACCAGCTGGCAGAGACAAATTTTCAATTTTACCATACAAGTAACAAAGAAAGCTTCAAATCAAATTGTTTTAATGACATAAATATATTTAGGAAAGTTGTGTTTAAAGACATAGGTTGGCCTCAAACTGTACTTGCCTAAGCCTTTAGAAGTGTCTACAGATTATAGAACTAAATTTCCTACTTTCAGAAAGAGTCTTTTAATAAAAAAAATATATATTTACAAAATTGCTTCCATTACCTACAAATACCATAAGGAATAGTGACAGGGCTACAGAAACACAGAACCACATCATAAAAGATAGAAGAATGCATTTTCTATCCAACTTCAACTGCTGAGAATGGATAACTAGGAAAAATGTTACAGAGCATAAAATACCAACAAAAGTCTCTAGAAGTGTGATGAAGAAAATAAGGGGCTCATCATTTTAAATTTCATGAGAGAGCACTAGAATAAATCAGGGGAATCACACATTATATGGTAACTTTTACAATTTTATGCTTCTTTACACTTTTTATTAATTGAATGACAATTTCTATTTACTGTGGAGCACCGGGAAATTCTGACACACAGTGAGGTATCCTGCTTCTCAAAAGTGTGAAGGACACATCATTTTCTTAAAAACAAAACAAAACAAAACTATATTGCTTATAGGCTGTTAAAACCCAATACTAAAGTATTTTTTAGAAAATATTATTTCAAATGATTCTTTTAATTTAAAATCATTAAGAATTAATTAGTAAATTATAGCTTCTGTTCTGAGGAAGTGTTTGCTACACATAAACTTCTTGAGAACATGACCTACATGGCAGTATCACAACATGAACCAATGCGTAGAGCCACAAAAGGTTTAAGAAACTGATGCTTAGCATGGCGAACAAACACACCTGTGGTCACACATTTAAGTACAACGTCTCCAACCTAAGCAGCGTCCAGCTGGGGTAATCATATATCTGGATACAACTGAACAATAGCACACAACTCATACTTTATGTTTAATTCCTAAATACTTAAAATCTTGGTGTGCTTTTTTTCACATACAGATTTTTTTTAAGAATACTATGGAATTTTAGATTCGTGCTTAAATTTTACTCTAAGAAAAATAATGAAATCATTCAAATTCATGGATTTAAAATATTTTAAACAGAATACTTTTATCTGCAATGTTTTTAATTGGAGACAATGCAGTGTCTCATGTGGAAGAAAGTTTTGTGTTATGTAAATATGATTCCAAAATTTTACCTATGGTACTATTTTGCTTTCAGTTCTTCCTAAACCAGCGATGGGCAAATTATGGCCCATTTTATGGCCCATATCCAAACCCGGTGTACTAATAAATGAAGTTGTAGTGGAAAATGGCCAGGCTCGTTCATTCACCTATTATCTGTGGCTGCTTTCACACTTCTGTGACAGGGCTGAGAAGTCGTGGCAGAGCCCATGTGACCCACAAAACTGAAATCACCATCTGGACTTATGGTGAGGAAGTTTTCCGATCCCTGTTCTCAATTATTAAAGAACAAGCATGAATTCTTTCTAAATTTTTAAAATTTACATCGTTTATACTTTCAAATAATACATTAATTAATTAGGAAATTAACTGTTTTTGTAATGTTCAGAGACTCCTTAAAATGTAAATTTTGCTACCTATCTATGCAGTTAACATTTATAACCGACATGAACATTCAGAAAAGAGAGCAGTGAGATAAGTCAGTAAAATGCAGTGTTTGGACTAGAATTGCAGTGATAGCGAAGGGTTATGGATGCAGACTGTAGTCTTACGACAACATAATGACCTCAGAGTTAATAACACCTGGGAGTTTGATATCATCAATACTACTGAATATTGGAGCTTACTGGTCAGGCTACTACTCGTTATAAAGCAAATATGCATATGATGTCACCTGTACACAGTCAATTTTGTTATAGTATCATCTGCATGGCAATGAACATTTGTAGTTTCTATGACTTATGGGGTATTCACAGAAATAAACTAAGGAGGACTCTATCTACGCACTGTTTCTTATTAATGACTAGTACCTAGCTGTTTTTTCTTCTGAAATCTTAGATAATCCCTGTGTATACCATATTGTGTTAGGAGCCATGCCTCTCTACATGCTTGCACCTCCCCCGACCCAGTACTTCTCCTAAAACTGCCGTTCATTGTATTTCCATAGCTTCTTTTGTATTTCCTTTTGTCTTCTAGGTCAGAGTGATTTATGCACAGTGTTGTTTCCATTCTTGCTCCTGCTGTCATCTTAGGCCTTAATGGCATGCTTATGAGGATGGATGCTATTATTAGTCTCACTTGCTTACATAGTATGTGGTCATTATACTCTCAATGGAAGAAGCTGAACAGAATGATTCAATTATAATGGCTTTAGTAGTAGAAACTCATGCATCATACTACTTCTTTATCTCTTTTATTTTCCTTTTAACATTTGACTTTTAAAACTTTTTAAATAAAACTCTTAAAATAATAAATGAAAATTTTTCTTTTGTAATTCCCAGTGATTCCTGAGGAATTTAGTTCTTATACAGCTGTACTTACTACAAGAAGAATATTAGCTTCTACCCCCACATCAGGATCCTAACTAAATTTCCTAATCTTATATCTACGGTTACTTAAATGAATAAGCCCAACCTGAAAACATAGCAAGGTACTAATAAAGGATTCACTTAAAATATAGTTCTTAATGTTCAATTTAATAACTGAAGTTTCTTGGAGCATTCTTTAAAAAAATAATTCTCAATAAAAACGTTCTATTGTTCCTTAACCCAAAAAATTAGATATACCTCACATCATTTCTCTCATTACCTTAAGGTAACTATTTTGAAATAATCTAAGTAAGGAGACATTTCTAAAAGTATTTATAAATATGAGTTTCTTCTCCAATTTTGAAATAGATCCAGAATGTACCACAAGTAAAAGGGTTTCCATCTTACATTATCAGCTTGTCAAGAAATTAACATGTTTTACTGCTATCACACAAGACTCTGGGCCAGAGATATGTTAAGTGTTAATCTCACTATTATTTTTTCATTTGCAAAGATGGGAGAGCCATGAAACTGTCCCTTCAACAATCCAAATGTCAGGGTGTTTGTCTGCAGATCAGTTTAGATTAACCTTAACATCTTCCTGTCACCATTTCTGTGTCTGACTCTGCTTCGTATCAGAAAATTAAATTCAGTCGCCATAATGGTCCTATTTTAATGCACATAAGCTCGGTGAGTGTGTTTATGTCAAGGGACTGAAGGAAGGCTCTACACACTCCTTAAGTAATCCAGGATTCTTCTTGTGTCCCAGAAAGGCACCACATGCAAACGAGTAAGTTGTTTTGCATGAGTACAGACTTCGTGCTTGTAGTGAAATTATATTCCCAGGTTCCTGTATTAGTAATTCAATACAAATTGACTCAAAAAATAAGGCACATTTATGTTTAATGATAGGATTCTTAATGGCTTTTTGTGGGGATTTTTCTAAACAAATATTTAAGCTAATGAAGTAATTGATCATAAATAGAGGTATGATATCAATATACATTATAATTAATAGTTTCTTTGACAAGTGACTGAAGTATTTAAATTTTATATTAATTTTAGATGATACTGAGACATGAGGTATTACCTATTTCCCAATTACCAATTACTTCTGTCTACTGTGTACACTTAAAGGCTCACTCACATTAACCTTTGTGTCTTAGAAGTCAATCTACTTCCTTGTTGACTATACACAAAGTTAAGTAGATCGATAGTCCTTAATGGTTCTCCTTCATCTGTAGATTGCCCAGGAGATATTTTCCAAGGAAATGGCTGAATTACAGGAAATCTATTTTTAAAGAAAAAGTATTTTGATTTACAATATTGCATAGCTCTGGTCAGTGATGTTTGATTGAGTATAAGTGTTATGGTTGTTACTTTAGCTATCCTTTCAGGAATAAGCACTTAGTAAGTATTGGTTGTTATTACTGCTACTACTACTAGTATCATGCTATTACTGGAACAAAAACATTTGGAAAAGATTTGTATTAAAGAAAAACCCTTTGAATAAATTATAAATGAAGATAAGATAATAATTTCACTAAAGCCACTTTAAATGTTTCTTGAGAGGAAACAAAGATGGATCTAAAGAAGTTCTAGCTATTAAATGTACACATCGTTTAAAATGTAATCATGTTAATTTGTTCTTATTTTTGGATAAACTATAAGGTATAATTACACATATCAAGTTTGTTTGAGATTTAAGATATAGGAATAATGTGAATTAACAAGTGTCTTCTAGTGTTCTACTGAACATTTTGGTTCTTTTCTCCTGATTCATAAGCAGGGTCACACCTAGTAACCAGTCCTTACTCTTATTTCAAAGGGGAAATAAAAAGTACTCACTAGAGTTTTCAGCAATAAATTTGTGTTCTATTTAAGAGTGCCTATTGAAGCAACTCACAAAACCCAGAATAATACATATGTAAGAACACCTGTTCTAGTGTGGTTGAAGAACTTTTCTTAAGGAGAGTTTCTCCAGATCTTTTAATCCTATTTTGCAGGTTATCTTTGCCTACTGTGTACGCTTAAAGACTCACTCAAGTTAGAATATTTCCATTTTTACTTTTTTATTCTTTTGAATTTTTTAGCCTTCTTCATAAGTAATTTTTGTGAATTACAGAGTACAATTAAATGTTTAACCATTGTTGCAATCCCTGAAAGTAAATTAAATCTTAAAATTTCAGGGGTCGGGGATTTAGCTCAGTGGTAGAGGGCTTGCCTAGCAAGCACAAGGCCCTGAGTTTGATTCCCAGCACACCCCTCCAAAAAATTTCATTTCTAATCATATAATCCTAAAATCCTACCTCTATTGTGAAAATCTGTATCAATGCAAAATTTAGGGGGTTTTACATGTTCTTTTTTAACAATATAAAATTTTTATTCTAAAAGTAGATTTCCCCCCATGCAATTGCATATACATTAATAGCATAAAGGGATATTATTACAATAACCAAAATGTTCAGTAGCAAATGTTTTGGTATGGTCTCATAATTTGTTTTTGAAGATGATTTGGGCAAAAGTGTAGAAGAAAATCAAAGAAATCCCTGAAAAAGTATCCCTGAAAAGTATCTAGATGTTTTCCAGTTTTTCTTCAACTGCAATGTTAAATAATTCTGCTCACTATCAAGAAAACATTGAACTATAAGTTTAGCACAGTTAGATATTGGGTGTAGTGAACATAATTTGTCGACAAGGAAAGCTTATACTATCCCACTATAGTGCTAAAAATAATCCGGTTTCTAAGATTCGTTTTTCATTTCATGTTAAATCAATGGAATGATCCGTGTGACTCATTAAATGATATATTCCACAAAAGGCTATCATTATTTCTTCTACCTACATGTTTCTCCTTTGTACTTGAATCTAAATAGTAGAAGCAGCGGGAGTCTAAGGAAACTGTAGTCAAGGATGTGCTTTGAAAAAAAAAATCGATGCACTGCTTTGACTGGTCAGGTCAATCAAAACAGCCTATGCATACCTAAAGAGCCTAAAATAATTGCAGAGATCCTAGTGGTGTGGAGTCCGTTATTGCCAAAACATGCCTTAACTGTCGCTAATTTTAGATATTTTGAAATAAAAGAGGAGAGAGGATTTGGCCACAGTTTTCATTCTGAATCAAGAAGGAAGATTTGGTGTTTGAGCCAGTAATTGAACTCATGAGTCATTTGACCTTTTAAAATCCACTGCACTGCTCTTCAATTTGCACTCACATTATGAAGCTCTTTATATTTTTGTTTTTCTTCATTTTATTAGCTGTACTTCTAAATACCGCATTAAGTTCCATAGAACTCTTGTCAGTGTGAAATAGCAATTAAGTCATTTGGTAGTTAATCTTTATTCAATTCAGCAGACTGATACTTTAACTTAGGTTTGATGAACTTCTATTGTGATAATTAGATAGACATATGATCTTGTGAATTGTATCAAATTCAAATTTATTACAATTAGATACTTAGCTGCTTACAATTTTCTTAATTTTCTTTTATGCAACTACCAAATGTTTAGTTTTTGAATTACTAGACACATTCTGACAATTAATTTTATATCTTTTTTAGAAAATAACAGCTCGATTTTTGAGCTTCAATGTTGCTTCTAGGAGTAAGAAAAACCAGATTAAACTTGATTTATATTTTATGAATATTATTAAAGGAAATGTATTTCCAAATTCTCTGTAAAGTTTGCATCTTCTATTGATGGTAGTTTCATTTACTGGTGTTAATAATGAGGTGATAAAATAATATGTGCTATTTATCCACAACAGTGGCAAAAGCTCAAAGACCGTTCACTTGCTGCAGTGCTAGCTGTCCGTTTGTTAAATCAGCCACTGATTTTTCTCATTCCTTCACCTTTAAACTCTAGAACTATTTGAATACAGTGTGAACTGTTTCCCAGTGTTAAGCCAGGCAAAGAAAAAAATGGCTTATTTAACAATTAGAAAGAACACTCTTGGAGATCACAAAGACTGTTAGTAAAGTCTTTCTATTGAGGGCACTTATTCACACCACTTGAAAAAAAAAACAGTAAGCTACATCCCAAATCATATGACATATGTTTAATCTGATTTAAAAATTACACAATATAGGAGGTATGATCAAAACGATGGTGAATGTTTAAATTAAAAAAAATAGTATTACAGTAAAAGATACATTTCATTAATTTCCCTCATAACACTCCCTCTCTCCTTGAATACGTTATTTCTTTGTTCTTAGCATGTTCTGAAGCAGTTCTGGAATTTCTCTTCCACGGCTTTAGGTGCACTCTTATAGCTGCCTCCATGTCCCAAATTGATTCAAAACTTTTAACTTTCATGATCATTTTGACTTTGGGGAAGAACCAGAAGTTGTGTCACAGAAAGAGTGTTATACCTCATGTTACAGCAGTTGGACCATTGAGAAACCAAACACCATTCAGAGAGTTGAACTCAGGTTTATGTCCACAGACCCAGGAAAATACACACTCCAAGACCCTGGGCCCCGAACAAAGTTACTTCAGGGTCTTTATACGTTTTTACAACATTCTATTTCACTAGTTCCCTGGTTGCCCCTATAAGGAAAGGATTTAAAAGTTTCTGTATGATTGACCCCTAAACATGCACAGGTACACTTCTGAATTATCAGTAAGGAACACATAGGTGGTGGGTACAGGGTGTGAGGGGAGGGGGGTTTGATTACAAAAGTGTGTGATTAGGGACAGGTTGGGTTAGCCATTAACCATTTCCAAGGATTTGGGGAAGGATTTTATGACTCTTTGCCAGAGTCTAGAGTCCTGGGCCATGGGGCTTTCCTGCCTCATTCCTGCCTTTGATACTTAGTCCCTTAAAAAAGCATCACTTTCTGGCTGTTCTTCTCTCAATGGTTGATGCGGCATAGCAAGCATTTGTAATTTAATAGATTCTAGGCATGAGGTGATGAACTGCATTAGGAGATTAGCTACGTATGGTCTGAACATCAGGGCCAGCCAGGAAAACCATCAGAAGTGGTCCTACCAGGGGGAGCAACCAGAAAGCCCAATTCGATAAACAAGAGTCCTAAGACACAATTCTTGGAGAATTTTTTTTTTTTTTTTGTGCCAGGGATCAAACTCAGGGCCTTGCACTTGCTAGGCAAGCACTCTAACCACTGTGCTAAATCCCCAGTCCTCTTGGTGGACTCTTTGGGCCAGGTCACTTATCCTTCTTTTTTTTTTTTTTTTTTTTTTCATCTCTGACTACTCCTGATTGATTGACATAGAAACAACAGTTTTCTTCCTGGAATAAACATATTCCTCCTTTCTTGAAAGTGAATAGATCTAATCTTCTCCTATTTTGTAAGACTACTCCCACCAGAGAGCCTAGCTGATCTTGTAAGGCAACCAAGGACCTCGCTGCCTGTTCTATGTCTTCTGAGACATAGAGGTATGGGAGTATACAACCGCATCTGAGACACAGGCAGCTAGTGATAATAAGCAGCCGAGGATGCTCTCTCTTCTATCCCAGTACCGATTTCTGCCAACACCTCTAACCCAATCAGTAAAAGGATGATTTGGATGGCTCTCTTCACCTTCTTGTGCACCTTTAATGGGACCAAGAGTGATTGATTACCAGGGACGATGTCTACTTGAGGAGTGACAAAGGTCAGCATACAGGTCCCTGTGCAGTTGGCAGGAAGGCACTGGTAGGCATTGCTCCCACACACGAAGAAGAGCCCCCTCAGAGACGGCACCAAGGAATTGTAGCCAAAGAAGAGTTCAGGTTTTGGACCTCTGTGGTGTTGTCACATTAATTGCTGCCTAAGTCACCAGCAACACCCCCACCCCAGCGTCCATGTGGCATGAGTCACACACCAGGGAGCAGCACTCTGGGCCAGGTCCACGTTATCATCAAGGGAACACTTCGAGGTTTTTCTAAGCTTTGACCCTCCAGGGTGACATTGAAGACATTCATGGAAATGGCAGTGGCACAGGGCTCCCCTGTTGGCAGACAGAGCCAGCAGTCCTGGGTTAGGCTTTTGGTAAGAAAGGAGGGAATGACTCCTGACTCACCACAGAGAGTTGTCTCTGACAGCTGAGAGCAGCAAAGGGACCCACACAGATGAGACCGAACAGGGTCAAGGCAACCCTCAAGGCCCGTTTCCAATTGGTGGGGGTGGCAATAGCCAATCCCAAAGCAAGAACTAGAGCAAGCACGCTGAGGGCAAGTAGGGTGCCCAAATTTTAATGGTGTATTCTAAGTGGGAGCAATGTTAATGTCAATGACCACATATACACTTATTACCCAACATAAGTTTATCTTATTTATACAATTACAAAACATTTATTTAATCAAAGCCAGTGGATGTAAGTTTAACCGAGAGCACCTTAATCAGAAAATCTTATTTTTATAGACAGCTTACCCTTTTTACTTATAACCAGTTTAAGTGTATATCATAATAATTTATTTAATAATTATTGGATGTGGCATCATAAGCCCCTGGAAAACTGGATAAGCCATCTGTCAGTGGAGAAACTGGACAAAATTTGGTATAGGCAGCTGGTTTTTTAACCACAGAGAGTTTCGTCTGTCAGATTTGTAAGTTTAAGGGGACCCCACTTAGTTATCTTAACAACTGTTTTAAATGATGCACTATAACAGTCAGTATTTTAAACTACTTATCTATTACATTAGACTAAAACTTTTAAGTTATTATATTCATATAATAATAGATATTATATTTATAAAATTGATTGTAGACATTATCTTGGTTACCTAACAATTTGGATGGAAATATATCACCAACTCTCAAAATATCTTTATTATTTAAACTGATTTAAATTAGTCTACCATTAAATTATGTGAATCACAAGCATTTAGGCTAATACCATGAATGTCTACTTATCTATAAGGTGAACTAAGTGGAACATATATTTCGAGAATTGTATATCTCCAAGGCTTTTATTTGTAAGTCTCATGTGACTTAGAGTTTCTCAGAGGAGCACTGAGTCCTGGGAAGGAGTGACAGGGCTGGGGCCACAGCCCCGTTATCTCTTGAGTAACCAGAAGCCGTTAGAGAGAACAGCCTGGGCCCTATCACACCAACAAATAACATATGCATTTCTTTCTACAAACTGTAACTTTTATAAGCCTTTTAACATGCAGTATTTGAAATTTTAGTCTTATCCTTATTTTCCTCTTTATTTTCTTAGCAGGGTGAAACTCATATAAAACCTTCTCATACCAAAATTATATACAATGGCCTTTTTTTCTATTTTCTATCTTATTTACTATAAACTTCTCAAAATAAACATGCCATTGGCGGTTTGTATTATTTTAAAGTGTCCTTTTCTCCTGTTTTTTTTTTTTTTTTTTTTTGGTTCTCGGGTTGTTATATTTTTTAAGCTTAGCAGGCTATTAACAGACTGTTAAGTAACCTTGAGTCAGAGTTTCTACCTTAAACTAGCAGGCAGCAGAAAGGAGAGCAGTTTAACTCTAATTGTAACATAAGAATTTATAAAGCCCAGGAAATGTTTTAAGTATATTAGTTAAACAAAAATACTAACTTCAGCAGGAAGCCTAGAGTAAATTTATCAATTAGCTAAGATTTGTAATTTGACTTTTCTTTTGCCCAGCGAGACTTCCTTCAAAGGGAAGAGGGATTGAACGCCTCTAGCCTTTGGGAAATGGACGATTCTGAACATCTTCGGGGCACCCTTTCTTCCTCCTGAACTAAGGATAAGGTCAGTCTTGTTCTCTTGTGCAGCTGAGGCAGCCACTACAGGGACCGTGACAGGGACTCACTCCTCCATTGGTGCCAGCTCCGGTTGAGGTGGAGCTGCTGGTCTGGAGTGCTGGGGATTATGGGCTGGGACAGGGACTCCAGTGGGTCCCACGTGAAGGAGGGGACCAAACGTGAATCCTTTCATTTCTTATTAAGTCCCCTAGTTTTTAAGGGAAAGAGGAAAATTTGTCCTTGTTGTTAACACAGGATGTAGTCTAGCTCTTTCTAGGCCCAGATTTTTCTTATTAACAAATTTAATCAACAACTGACACACTCAGTCCTCATCCCAGCTGAACTTTGGCCAGAAGACAGATGGGGTGAGGATGGGGACTTGTGTCCAAATGAAACAACAATACTTTATTATGCCATCTAGAGCAGTGAGCTTTGACAGGTCCCTTTCCCCCTGGCGAAGGCAGGAGTGACTCCCCTGTGTGGAACTTTGCCTGAGGGACTTATATCCTAACTAGTGCTGCTGTCGCCTCTCTTGAAATGCCTGATATTCCCAGGTTGTGTGATCTTGAGCCTCTTAAAAATGGATCCAACCCCGAGGCCCGTGAGAGAGTGGAGAAAAAGGGGGACCCTGTTCAGAAAGCAGCAGGCATGGGAGGGACTCAGCTTCAGGGGGAACAAAGTTTCAGGTGCTCTCGGTGAGCAAGGCTCTCAAAGGCACTAAGGACAGTGAGAGACTGAAGGGCATAATCCTCTCCTCAGACCAGAGGTTTAAATCCCTCTGGGATGAGTGCTTGGTGTAAAAGAGGTGACACAGGAAAATGGCCTCAGTGTGAGGTTCTAAAAGAGCAGCGCAGTCCCGGTGTGTGAGCTACTCCACCTGGCTTGACCGGATGGGCCGATGGTGGGGCAGGAGCAGGTCAGTTTGACAAAAGGACACTTCCTCTGGGGATAGCCTAATTTCTCAATGAGGCAGCTCAGGAGAGCATCCAGGAGAGGGGGAAAATGAGTCTTGAAAATTTCGGAGAAATAATTTTGTCTTAAGGCACAGGGACAAAATAGCTATTGGGACATAGACAATCTCTGACCTCACCAATCTGATATTTGCTCCCCCACCAATGTATCCCACCCTGTGTCCATGTCACAAAACAATCAAGAGTGGGTGCCAATCAGATGCTCCTCTGGCTATGTCCCGGAGGAGCTTTGATGCCGCTTGGCCATAGCGGACTCAGCTGTGTGACTTACGACGAGATAGACTGCTGTTACCCCAGACCACAATCACCACAGAATTGCAGAGAAGCCCACTTGGACTCCATAGCCATGCAGCTGTGAACGCAAAAATTTGAGCGTGAAACACAAGTGTGTCAGGCCACCCGCTCACACACACAGAGTTTATAACAGTTGCCTGCCCTTAGGGAGGTCCCTGACGGGGGGGGGTCTTTCTACTGAAGACCCTGAAAGGAGTTGACCAACCTCATCTGCCCAAAGGCAGGACCTAATTGGTTTTTGGTCCTGGGACCCTACCTCATCCTGAAGTCCTGGCTGGTGAGTTGGTCTGTCTCTCTATTGAGTCCAGGAGGGGTTGTCTGTCCCAGAGAGTTGGAACCCCTGGCAAAGGAGGACCTGGAATACTGGTGGGGGGCATGCAGCCTTGTTCAACACCAGGGCTCTTCAACCCCACAAGGTTGCTGCACTGCACCAGCGGCTCAAGGGGCCGGCACAATTGGAATCTTGCTGGGGCCTCCAGACAATGTTACAGCAGAAGTGTTACAGCTCATGTTACAGCAGTCAGACTAACAAGAAACCAAGCACCACTTAGAGAACTCAGGTTCGTCTATGTTGACAGACCCAGGAGAGTTCACACTCCAAGACCCTGGGCCCCAAGCAAAGCAACTTCAGGGTTTTCATAGGTTTTTTTTTACATCATCTCGTTTTGCTAGTTCCCTCCTTCCCCATATAAGGAAAGGATTTAAAAGTTTGTATATGATTGGCCCCTAAACATGCACAGGTACACTTCGGCATTATCCATGAGGGGTGCATAGGCAGTGGATACAGAATATAAGGGGAAGAGGGTTGGATTACACAAGCATGTGATTAGGGACAGGTTGGCTCAGTCATTAACCATTTCCAAAGAGCTGGGGAAGGATTTTATGACTCCTTACCAGAATCTAGAGCCCTGGGCTCTGACGCTTTACTGCCTCAGTCGTACATTGCCAAACCAAGTAAATAAGATTGATGAGGGTGGACCATGAGGATTTTACAAGGCTGCCTTTCTGCTGGATAGCACTTGACAGCAAATTTGGAATGTGGCAAAAACGATGTGATAATTGTGTTGGAAGTGAGGGAGAATGAGGGGGAGTGAGGGTTATTAATGGCAATATGTATTTCCAAAAAAATATATTTTTTATTTTATATTTTGATTATACCTTGTATTAATGTGTCAAAATATCACATAGTAGCCCTAGTAATTTGTATTATTTTATCCTTTCATGTATTAATTTAAAAACATTATTAATATATATTTGCATTACATAATGGTTACATTCATTGTAGGGAATTGGTACATGTATGTAACACATCTCAATTCTTTTCCCTACTTCTTTCTAACCCCTTTTATCAGCATCAGATTCATTTATTTAGTCCTTACGATTATCATATATAAGGTAAGCAATAAAACTAATAAAAAAGTTATTGATTTCCAGCATGGACAATGAACCTAAAAGAGTACTTTGAGTTAGTATAATTGTCAATTTATTTATTTATTTAGTTTTCCTTGCCACCACATTTATTTATTTATTTATTTTTAAATTTTTTTTTTTTATTTTTAACCAAGAACATGTATTGGTACAATGTACATATAATGATCACATTCATCTCATTTATTTTATACCTGTACATGATGCATCTTGGTTTTCCCCCCTCTTCCCCACACCTCCCCTCTGTTCCCTCCATCCCTATTTACAGCAGGTTTATTCACATTTCTCCATGAATTCCCTTTCCCCTTTCTTTCCTTTTTTCCCTTCCTGCTTTTCCCCCTTCTCTCTTTCTAGTTTTCCTGTCCTTTGTATATTATCTTCCTATTATATCTATTACACCTCTTTGTCCTATTTACATTTATAGTTTCTCATATCAGAGAAACAATTCGATGTGTACTCATGAGTGTCTGATTTACTTCAGAGTATGTTCTCAAGGAACATCCATTTGCATACAAATGACTCTAGTTTATCCTTTTTTATAGTGGTGTGGTACTCCATTGTGTAGAAAAACCACCTTTTCTTTAGCCATTCATTGGTTGTTGGGCATTTAGGTTGTTTCCAAGACTTAGCTATTACAAATTGTGTTGCTATAAACGTTGTTGTGCATATATCCCTGTGGTATGACGATTTTAATTCTTCTGGGAAGATCCCCAGTAGGGGAATAGCTGGATCAAATGGAACCTCTAGTTCTAGCTTTTTGAGGAATCTCCATATTGATTTCCATGTCAATTTAATTTTTTTTAAAAGTAATGCAGATCTGAAGCTAATAGCTAGTCATTTGTATAATCAAATAACTAACATGAATTATCAAGGTGTTTTAAATATTTGGTATTTAACTGACTAAAATACCAACATTATTTATAAGTATAGGGGTTCTTATAATGTACTAGAAAACATGTCTTCACTAATTCACTACATATTACCTCTGGAAAAGCAGGGAGACTCTGTTACCCTTCTTGCAACCAGGTAAGACCCATATGACAAATTCTGTCTGATAGAATGTGGGCAGATGTGGTCTCTATTTTGTCTTTTTATCATCAAATGGATGAAGGAAAATAGTGAAGAATTCTGAGGTTCTTAATTGGTAAGCATCTTGAAACCTGATTCCTGAATTTCTGTAGGAAAAGTTGCTTACTGAAACATGACTGGATAAATGTAGACAAGAAATCGATTTTGTTGTTATTTAAATAAGATTTTAAGGAAATCTATTTTAGCAGGTAATTTAAGTAAGATACATGATAAAGAGCATATGAAATAATGACTACAGTAGAAGTCTATATATTTCAATAATTAATATTTTATTTCTTAATCTACACATTTCTTCACTCTTGAGTATTAAAAAATGAATATTAAAATAAAAAGGTCTGAAACCAGTCTAATCCCTGTGATACTCTCAAACTTCAGCTATTAGCAATAAAAAGGAATATAAATATGACAAAAGGCAAACAACTATTGTTTTATTTTAACTCCAATTTGAGTTAATTTATCTTTTTAAAACATAACACTACCACAAAGACAAGATGTTAGATTTTATAAATGTGCCTACTACAGCTAACATCTTTTTATTGCAGAATTGGATTCTTCAGTGACTCAGCACATAAGAACAAATTGAGTTTAAATAATGTAATTAATAATTTGATATTGAATATCAAAATGTCATGTCTTACAAAATGTAGCTTCCTTGTTGAATAAGCATTTATTGTTCATTGTGAGTCAAAAATAAACTCTGATTTTAGATCACCCACTTAGTGTAAATATTAAGATAATTAAACATAATGCTTGATGACTATAATCAGACCACAAAATGTTTTCTTTCCAATATGTCATTTCTTCTAAGTAGTCTAAAGTTGTTTAAGAGTTTTAACATATCAAAATACAGAGTCAATGCCTATGGATATGCACTCACATAACTACTACCAAATACTTTTGCAGACATTGGTAATTTTTAGGCAACTGATATCTCTGGATTTCTACTGACTGCACCACTGTTGTTGCTGAAGAAATATATCACATTCTATATTTTGACTTTTACCTTAATTTAATGCTGGAAATTGTGTCAGGATTTGAGCATTCAGAGCTAACAACCTGTCATGTTTCCAACTAGCTCGATAGTCTATTGGATGGCTAATGTTTGTTTGAGTTTCATACCCAGGCCACAGAACTGTAATTAAGGAGGGACAATTGGTTCTTTGACCCAGTTCTTCCAAATTTAGAGGATACAACATGAAAATAATAATTGTAAAGATTTAGTACCTACTTAGGAAGAATGATTAGCTAAAATTAGAAGTTACCAGATGGCACACATGGTTAATAGCATCCATCTGTGAACTGCGACGTCATGATCGCAGAGTTGATCCAAGGGCATATTTAGGGCTGCTTACACCAGATAAAACATTACTATACCTTTGCTAGGTAAGGCTTTATTTTGAGTGCATTGCATACTGCTAACTAGAGAAACCATCTTTCAATAAATTACTCTTTTCCTTATGACGGTTGCAAATAAAGATTAATCATTTACAATTACTATTTATTAGGATATGGTACAGCTGTATAAATAAAACAATGGGAGACACGGAGATATAGAAAAAGATTCAGTTTATGGTAGTCTATGATTTAGATAAGATATTCTGTAATCTAAAATAAAAAATACTACATTATACAATATATTATGGGGTAAACGTTATGTTATACTAAACAAATATACTAACGGGATAATTTTTGAAATTTAAAGCTAGACTAGTTAAGTTCAAAACTTATCTCAAAAAAAAAAAAAAAACCAAAAAACTTATCTCCATTTCTTACCACCTGTGTGAATTAGAGAAACTCAGTTTCCCCATAGCTTACTACATCTTATTCCATCTGGCAAGTTATTGCTAACTTTTTCAATGAACTTTACAATCCAATCCAGTGGATTGCAATGTAACCAATTTAGTTAAAAATGCCAGGACAAGACAATTTTGAGTCATTATTCAAGTGAAACAAGCTTGGAAACTGTGCTGTGTACAAGCACATTTATATTTCTTAATAGAGTTGTATATCTATTTTTATCCTGCTGTTGACCTAAGCTATATTCCTTGCCACTGGAGCCCATTTGATATTTTCCTGCCATGAAATCTACCAGAAATGATGAAAGGTGAAGAACACCTAGGTCAATTGCCAGAGGCCCCCTTCAGGTTCCCAAAACATCATGAACTTTTGATAAATCTGGAAATATTAGCCTTACTTTGTTTTTTCCAGCTAAACTAGAAAATATAACCACTCCCACAACAAATACAGACACTGAATGTACAAGAATGTTCATAATTTAAAAATTTAGAAGGCTTGTACGTGTGCTTTTAGTTAAATGTAAAAAAGTATTCAAAAGAAACAATTTTAAACAAGCCCTAAATTTCTATTCAAATTTTGAAAAGAAAATTAATGTTTCCTAAGACATATATATTTGAACAGTATTTCTTGCAATATTTATCTTTTAGATGGGAATCATTTTTGGCAATCTTATTTTGAGAAATACTAATATATATAAGTAGAGCAAAGTCATTATTACCTGTGAAATCTCACATTTTTAACAGTGACCTTTTTACTTTCAATGAGGCCCAATTCTTTCACAAAGAAAAAAAAAGTAGCTACTCTCACCCTCTTTTTTAAAAAAATAAAGGTGTTATAGAATCACTGTTTATTTTTTTATATGACAAATATACTATTTTAACTCAACCCTCCCTGACAGTCTTTATGCTCCTTTTTCTCCTCACTATAGCTCCTCATTGTGAAAAATCTGAGAATCACAACTCTTCTTTGAAGTAATTCTCACTAGTCTGTACTGAAAAAAAACTCCAGTTTCACATTTTTCGATATTTACGTATTTATGACTCACAAGTTTCTACCTAATGCTTGTTTCTGTCCTTCTGGATGTCTCTAGACTCGTATTGCTAACTATGCCAATTGCTAACTGTCCATCTATCTATTTACACATTTATCTATCTAGCCTGTACAAGAATGTCCATCTATCTGTCCATCTATCTATTTACACATTTATCTATGTAGCCTGCTTAATCCGAGGCACCTCTCAGTCCATGTGATTAAAACTTCATTGGGAACTTTGCTGAAGAAATGAGGATGGCCTGTATTCTGAATATATTTACCATTTTTAAATCACAGAGTTCCTTTTGATTACTTCTCCAAATAAAGATCTTCTTTTTCCCTTACTTGGATTATTGAAATTTACATCAACCTTAAGTCTTTCCCTCTTTGATTACTGTAATTGTTATAGTTAGAAATCTTATTATTTAATCCTATTGCATCTCTACATTAATGTTAAATAAATATCAATATTTATAAAACAATTTCCAATTCCTTAATATGCTATGAAATAATTTCCTAGATCTGACTCATTATGCCATTTTAATTACCCTTCTCACCCATCCCCACAATCCTCTCTCTGATTCAGCTCCATCGAGGCTCTGATTCAGGTTTGAACTGTCCGTGCTTTATAGGCCTTGATACTTTAGTCCACATACTACTTGTTGATTTTCTGTCCCTTCCTGTTCCGCCTGACAAACTCATTTCTCAGGTCAGTTTTCCTCTTCAAATAGCCTTACAAATTACTTGGTACACTACTGTTCTCCCTCTTAGGCTTAAATGGCACTTTTTTCAATATTCAGGGATAATGATTTTCATAATGAATTTTATTTATGCAAGTATTTTTGTCACTCAGTTTGGGTTATAGTTGATAGAGATCATTTAAAAGGTAGCCTTTTGTAAACTTTACTTATAGAGTATAAAGCATAATGCATGGTTGTTATAAGTAATGAATCAGAATTTTAATTTAATTTGGTGCTTTGTGAATTATACGAGTAGTAACTCACTGTCTATTCTGAATTATCTCTGATTATTAAAGAATAAAGCAGTAGTTAATCCCAGTAAGTTTTAAACTACAATGACCTAGTGAAATATTAAAAATTCATAGGAAAATGATTCTCCATGCCTACTTGCTCCTAGCCCATTTTCTTTTTTTATCAATATGAAAGCTACCTACGCAGGAGGGTAATGGAGACTTCAACATTGGTTCTTCTGGAATTATGAAGTGTTGCATGAAATAAAAAATTTTCAATTAAACTAGCGAAATCAGTGGAATTGCTATTAGTAATCCAAAGCAAGTCGTTTAAGAGGATTTATACCCGAGGGACAATGCTTTAAGGCCCTATTAACTACCTTCATTACAATTTATGATGCACGGTATAAGATGAAGCATTCTACTTTTAATTATGACATCATTCAAAAAGTAATACTTTTTCTTTTTTCTTTCTTTTTTTTTTTTACTTTTTCAGGGTTTTCATCACCTGTCTGTTAGTAAATCTATTGTTATGATGAAATGAAAGCCACCAACACAGGTTCCAAATGTATTACTATTAAAAATTAGAGAGAGGTAAAAGAAAAGGAAGTAGCACAACATTTAACCTTTAATTTTTGTAATGAAGACTCCAGTTGAAAAAGTTACCTCAATTAAAATTTATTTAAAATGTGAAGTTTTATTAGAAAAAATACAAAAACAAACAAAAATTAGACACTGTGTGTTTTCTGTAGTAGTCAGTTTTCTCCTATTGAGACAAAATACCTAATAAATAACTTGTAACAGAGAAAGATATGTTTTAGCTCCAGGTGTTGGGTTTTCAATCCAGACTCACTTGGCCTTTTTGCTTTGGGCCTGTGCAGGCAAAGTGGAAGGACCCTCTGGCGGAAGGGACCCGTTCCCGTCACAGAGCTTGGAAGCACAGGAGAGAAAGGAAGATGAGGCTCTGGGATGTCAGAGTCTCTGCAAATGCACAATCCCAACCACCTTGCTTCTTTCCTTTAAGTTTTATCTCTGAATGTTTCCAAATCTCCACAGCAGCCCCAGAGGTTGCAGACAAAGCCTTGAACTCATGAGCCTGTGAGCGATACTTCATACACAAATTACAGAATTTTCATTGAAGATCTCTGTTTGTTTTGTAGTAGATGCTATAGGATTGCAGTCTCTTACTACCCATTCCCAACCCCCTTCTTCCCTTCATCTGCTGTAGAAATTATAAAGATTAATGTTCTTCATCTTAGTTTTTTTTTTTTTTCAGGTAGGAAACTTATGTGATACAATGTTGAAAAATAAAATGTAAAGGAGCATCTTCGGGGAAGAAGAGTTAGGACTGGTTTTGTTTCCAATAAAATGAATCTGACATGGCTGAGTACTTCCTGTCTTGTATATACAGGGTCTATCTCCAATTATGTTGATAACTTGCAACCAGTGGGAGAAATATGTAAACAAACAAAAGTCGCTATTCAAAGGTAGTATGATGACAATTGTACAGCAGAGCAGCCTGAGGCAGATGCAAATATTTAGCATTTATAGGACCAAATACTCCCTCCTAATTACTTGAGCTCCATCCCTGAAGTGATTTGATTGGTTTGCTCTCACATTATGCTTGATATTTGTATAACTTTTTAAACTGTCACTTACCAAATGCAAAATTACCTTTATGAGGTCTTGTTTCTTCAGTAAACAAATACATGTATTTTGAGTGCACAGATAACTAAAGTAATAAAGGAACGCAGAATGCTAAAGATGATAAGCAGTTAATGTGATATTTTAATTTTTAGTATATTTCCATGAGCATGAGTGTCTTACTTCTAAAACAATTTTAAAAGTAGTCTTTATTTAAAATAATCCTTCACTTCCCACCAGTAAGACTATTATACATGCTGCAGTAACTAAAGGCTTATCCTAGAACCAGCAAATATTTATACCATTTCCAAGGGACCCCTGTATTTTAAATCATTTAGGTACATGTGTTTTGTTTGTGTTGAACACTTTGAGTCAGAAGTATGTTTTTGAAAGAATTGGGAAAAGAGGGAGAAAATATTCCAGAGGTTGTAGGTGTTGTTAGTAATGTTTTATTTTTGATAAAAAAGATTTTAAACACCCTCCAAATTAGGATTTTTTTATTTAAAGTTTTTAAGACTAACAAAGGACCAATTTTCACCATCTGCTTCAGTTTCACTCTGACGCAGGTTTTCTCTGCATTTTTTTTTTCTATTTAAATAGACATTTTGGTTGGCACTTTGTTTTTAAGTACAAGTCTTTGAGTAAAAAACATAGTTTGCTTGACTTCCTGTCAAACCAATATTTAATCACAAATATCTGTTTTGCTGCTTTCTCACATAAACTCACATAGCACTTTTCCTGTGTGGAGAGTTGGCTAGTTGGTGGCAGAGTGAGACGCCAGCTGGAACATTAACAGTTTTGAGTACGCCAGCTGCCTTCCTGATGGACAGTTTGTTCCTTGCCTTTATTCACATTTTTTAAAATAGAACTATCTTACTTTTGCACCAGTTGTGGGAGGACAGGGTATTTCCTAACATTCCAAACATACATACTTTAATTACTTAACCATCACTATGGCATTTCTTTTGAAGTTTCCATTCTGGAGATCCATTCTTGAGACAAAGGCAAACCTGATGCACATCTCTGTATGATCTCATTAAAATATGTTAGAAGAGTTTACTTGAAGTTCCTGTTAACATTTGAAGAGGAGAAAAGTAGAATACATGCTAGAAATATAACCCACGATCTTTTACTCTTGAACATACTTTCTGTGGAATTATTGCTGTAAAAATATGATTGTTTGCCTGTCCAGGTTTGGGACAACTTTACCATGAAGGAAAAAATCCTAAAATAATTTTTTCAAAATTATTTGAAAATATTTTCTGAAATAAACTTGATATTTGAGGGGTGAGCATGAAAAAAAAACATTGTACTAAAAGTGTACTAAATTTTCTTGGCTATTTAAAAGATTCTTTTGTATAGGTGAGTGTTCTGTTTATGCCGTTATCCTTGTAGCTGTTTCCAGCCTATATGACAGTTAGGAAAAAAAGGAAATTTAGTTTTGATTAAATAGAGAACTCAGTGTTAAAACTCACCATATAAAACCCCCTTACCTTTAAAAGACATAAAATTGTATGTATTTCCAAAAACACTTATATTTACTGGCAAGTTGAGTAAAAGTGAAACAAAAAAACAACAGCACAAACCGTAACTTAGCAGAATTATATACACATCCTCTAAATTTAGGAAGGCAAATACAAATTACAGTATCAGATGGATGTTTTAAAAATCTTGTATGATAAAAATAAAGATAGAAATAAGAAAAATAATTGCTACTTTTATTAAAATTTGATTATTAAATATCCATCTGTAATGCAACCATACTTAAACGCCCTCCAAAATAGCTGTGGAATGGTTTCCTACTCTTGTTAAATGGCTTTAGCTAAATCTCAAATATCCATACAGATATATATGTACATACATATACCTATGGCATCTACATCTATCTGTCTATCTATATAAATACAGGTACAGATAGGTGGATAAATGGATATGTAAATACATGTGTGGTACTACAAGATGTAATTATACTTACCTTTCAAACTGAGATTCAGTTAGCTATTTATGGAGTTTCCATCTTGAGCTGACTAAAGGAATACAATTTTGTATATTTTCTGCATTGGTCAGGTTTCCTGTTGTGGAGACAAAATACCCAAAACACACAATGTGAAGGAAGAGAGATTTAATTAGGCTGATATTTTAAGATGCTTTCATCCATAGTCAGCAGACTCCAAGTCAGAAACTTTATAGTGGGAGGGTATAGCGGAGCAAATCTGCTTAGTGGTCGATGGCTAGGAAGCAGTGTGGGGGAACAGAGAGGAACTGGAAGGGACCACATTCATCTCCTTAAACTATACTTAATCTCCAAATAATGACAATAGCGAGTCCAACATAATACTACTATTCTGCATACGAATGAAAATATAGCAGTCTCTTTTACAGAATCCCACATTTCCAGACTTTTTTCAAAAACCCAAGTCACAATCTCTTCTGAAACTCATGAAAAATTCTTAGCTGTGAATCTTCATAAAGATAAAAAACAAATACGTAATCCCAAGGTACAATGGCACAGAATGGTCATTCTAATTTCAAAGGGGATATGAGGGAAAAGAAAGGAATTTGTCCAAAGCAAGATCAAAATATTGCAAGGTAAACATTTAGTCCTGTACCTCCATATCTAATTCTTGAGGCATGTGGTGGGAATATGTGTGTTCCTAAGGTCAGCCAGTCCTACCCCCATGGGTTTGCCAATTGGAGCGCACCACCTCTTACTTGGGCTGGTTTCATTCTTGACTTGCGGCTTTCCTCAACAGATGTTCCATGTTCCTGGCATCTCTGACCTCCTTGGTTCTCCACTGCACCTTTGGCTGCATTTGCACAGCTCATATACTGTCTTCCAAGGGATCCCCTGCGTAGTCACCCAGGTCTTCCTTTGAAATCTCCTTGACCTTTCAACACTTACACTCTGTGTGCTCATAAAAGCAGCATTATTTGGACAACACCAAGGCTTGCTATCAGCAGAAACATTACCCAGACTCAGAAAGAGCTCAGGATCTTGCTGTCATTGAGGATGGCTGCTTTTGGCTTCAGAGGAGTGCTGGTCCTCATTTCTTCTGTGAGCATCATATTCTAGTTCTAGTATAGATTTCTTCAGGCTTTTAGTGCAGACATGGATATACATGGGACATTGCTGTGGACTCCCAGCGCTTCATTGGATCCTTTGGGTTTCCAGTGCATAGATAGATGTTCTGCACTCTTCCTGTGCTTGGCTTGTGTGTAAATGTTGTAACTTGCACTCGTCCTATATGAAATCTGCTCTCTTGCAAACCACTGACTCTAGAAAAGTAACTAAGACAGTGCCTGAGTATATGAATATGTTATTGATGATTATATAAAATAAGTTAATGTGCATTAAACATCATTAATTCAGATTTGGGTATATTGCTTTTGGGGGATACAGATATCCAAATGTGATATACAAAAACAGTGTGTTTTAGAAATTTGAAATTTAGCAATATAACCAAGATACAAATAGTCGACTAAGAACTTGACTCCATTTGTTTGGCAATCAAAAGCATAATTTATGGGAAAATACAGCAAGAATAAAACTTTGAGAAGTGAAATAATGAAAGATGATATCTTAAAACCAAAATATAGCATAAATAGTAAAAGTATACATCAGAAAACTGAAATATGATTATAAAATTAAATGTAAAAGACAGCAGGCAAATGAGAGTGAAAATATTTCAGAAACAAGGAGCATTTTCTGACAGTAAGGCTTCATACCATCATCTCCCCCACTGTTTTCCTATCTAATCTTCTCATGCTATTCTTGTTCGTCTTGGGGCTTAGGTTTAAATATCACCTTCTCAGAGAGTCCTTCCTTCACTCCTCAATGTACAGTAGTCCCCATTATAACTTTTTCATAATTATTTTTATATTTAGGTAAAATGTCCTACAAACAATGATCCTTATGCATGTATTTCCTTGTTTCTTCATTTTATTATTGTTCATTTTTTCTATCGTTTTCTCTCTAGATTGAAAAACTATGGAGAAATGTGGAATTTTTTCATTTTATTCCCAACATGTCCTGGACTTGCTGAAGATCCTGAGTAGTTACTCAGTAAATGTTTTGTGAATGCTTCAGTAGAACATAACAGAAAGGGAGGTAAAAAGAGGAAGATTTCTTATTGGGTTTATAAAATTGGAGGTAATTGGATTCCATATTAAGCTAATTGTAAGTCTACTGATAGTAAAAAAGAAGAACAAAAATAGGAAGAAAAATAAATTATTTACTGTTATAAGTGCTGAGTTGTTTTCCATGCATTATTTAATTTAGGAGACATGTTATGAGGTTGCTGTGTCTATCTCAAATCTGAACATTAGGCAGCAGAGGGCAGATAAATTGATCTTGCTGATGAATTGCTAAACTAAGGCTCAAATTCATACCATTATGCAGCTACTATGCTTTTAATATGTTTTCATATGCCTTTATTTCAGTGGATCAAGAAGTAAGTGGAAAGTAAATCATTGGAGAAGGTGAAATTATACATTACTTTTTTTTTTTTCTACATTAGTTTAAAAATTTTAAGCAGAGTAAAACTTGTTCATGTTGGGATTTGGAGGTGGGGGATACATTATAAAACTTGAACATTAAAAAAAAAAAACTGAACATAGTTAAATGCTAAGACCAAGAGGTGATACGATTCTTGTCAAGAAAATTTTGAAAGTAGAAACATAGTCTGATTACATAAAACCCTGGAAGGTTTGGGAAATAATGTAATGATAAGTAAAGATAATATTAAAATAACCTTCAACTGAATGAAACAGTAACATCCTGATGATTACTACAATATGTTATGGTTGGGAAGGACCACCGATTTAATAGGCTTAATACAAAAAAATCTTCAGAGGACTTTTTGGGGGTGAATAGTACAGGAAATGTAGTTGTAAATGCCATACAATAGATGAAATCAAGAAGAAATGAACTGGTCTTAACTAAAATGTTGATCAAACATAAAATTTCAGGATTAAAGAAGTAGGAGAATACCTACTAGGTTCTCAAAAGCCAGAGGATCGAATGGGGCTACTTCTTACCAAAAAAATTCACCCAGAATAAATAAATTATCACCAGAGCTGTTTAACAATGGCATCTATGATGTCTGTGATATATGTGTAGATGTCATTCTGCATTGTAGAAAAGCTTGAGAATAGTCAGATATTATTAATTTAAACTTAGACATAAATTGTAATGCTATCAGTCTTAAACTATGGGCTATATGCAAAAAAGTAAAGAAAGCCAAAAAAGGAAGGAAAGTTGGAAGGAAGGAAGCAAGCAAGCATTTTAGCCTAAGTTCAATTCATAATTAAAATCTTAACATAATGGAATTTACAAACCATTTTACATTCAAAATTGCTCTAAAACTGGGTTGAAGAGTTTTAGTGATTTGTTCATAAGAAAACAATAAAATAACTTTTTCTTTTGCACACCTTGCATGACTCCAGTTAAATATGAGTTAATACTGCAGATATTAAAAATTAATAGTAATATTGAGCATGACCTTTGCCTCCAAGTGGCTAATAAACTTTCTGAAGTAATAGAAGAAAACATATAAGATAATTGGGGTATATTCATGAGATAAGCTGTGAAATTGATTACATATACAATAAAAGATAAGAAAGGAAAGGTCAGCATCAGCTAAAGTAATCAACAGAAGGCAAGAATAAGGGAGATGATGAAACTTATTCTTGGTTAGGGAAATTAGGTCAGATTCAGATAAACAAAAAAGTGACAGAAAACCGTAATAAGACAGTATCAGGAGTCAAGCATGGAAAGTGGCAAAGAGCAAAGCTCTTGAATGATGTAAATGTTTCTGTAGGGATCCGAAATAATAAGACCAAAATGAAAAACAATTGCACAAAAAATGCCAGCAAAAAGAAGCAGATATTCATACCGCATGCAATATTAAGAGCAGCAGATCAACCAGATGGGACTACAGAAACAAGAGATGAGGATGGATCTTTGTAAAAAGAGACATCACACTACCCATTAAATTGAAAAGCAGAGCCCAGGATGGTGACAGGTTTTGAAAAGAATGGGTGGGAAGACACATTTGATTTTTGAGGCCCACACATGTACAAATGGAAAATATCTTCAAATATGAAAGAATAGGACACACAAATTGCAGGACCTTTTCATTTTCTATTTAAATTTTCTGTGAATTTGAGTAGTTCTAAGCTTACTGTGTCAAATTATTATCCTCTGATCTTTGTATATTTAATGTTTCTAATGAATTTATGTGAAAAAACCTTTGAGTAACAACCAAATCAGCAATAAATAGCGTCAAGTGAAAATAGTGCCTTCTAAGTGTTTGATAACACTTTTGAAAGTTAGATCTACACTGTTCATTTTTTTAAATGATTGCAACTTTTTTTTTTTTTTTTTTTTTTTTTTTTTTTTTTTTTTTTTTTTTTTTTTTTTTTTACAATTTGCTGCTTTTCCTATGGCTTAGATTTGGCTCATTCCTCTGAAGGTCATTCTTAATTTTGAAAAATCCCTTCTTCTTATGGTTGTATTTAAGTAGGTCTTGACTGAATTATAATAGTGGCACATACACTTTTTCGAGTTTTCTTAATACTCTAATACTACTGGAATATAAGAAATTGATAAATTTTGATAACCCATTTTTTTGTTTTCAAGTGGACTAGAACATACTGTAGAAATAAAAATGTAAGATAGTAAACTTTTTATATTAGACTTAATTAGCCTTAACTTAAATGTATATTATATACCTTTCACAATTGCACACAAAAAAATAAAATACTTAGGAATCTATCTAACAAAAGAAGTAAAAGACCTTTACATCGAAAACTACAGCACTCTAAAAAAAGAAATTGAAAAGGATATCAAAAAATGGAAGGACATCTCATGTTCCTGTGTAGGAAGAACCAACATCGTGAAAATGGCTATACTTCCTAAACTACTATACAGATTTAATGCAATTCCAATCAAGGTACCACTAACATACTTCAAAGAATTAGAGAAGACAATCATGAATTTCATCTGGAACCACAAGAGACCAAGAATAGCAAAAACAATCCTAAGCAACAGGGGAAAAGCTGGGGGCATCACAGTCCCAGACATAAAACTATACTATAGAGCTACAGTATTAAAGACAGCATGGTAGTGGCAAAAAGGCAGACCTGAGGATCAATGGAATAGATTGGAGGATGCAGAAATAACCCCAGGCACACTCAAATACCTCATCTTTGACAAAGAAGCCAAAA
>PVJO010022280.1:0-28342 GCA_004026905.1 Hystrix cristata | reverse complement strand
GGCAGTAGAACAGGAATCGAAGAATTTATTGTGACTCCAGTGAAACCCACCCCTTCACTTTGCCATTTAGCAAGGTGTGCAGGGTGAGGATGTGATTAAAGTCGCTAACAAAGAAGTTGTGGCTCTCTCCATCTCTCCGTCACACGGTCATGAAGAAAGCAGAGGGAAAATGTGTCATCAACCCCTCCATTTTAAAAAAAGTGGTGTGAAATAATACAGTGTGCCTTGAGAATGCTTAAAAGAATAGAAAATAGAATGTTTGCACAGTAGGCCTAGTCTCAGAGCTCAGATGGACCTGGAATCCATGGAAACAATCCGAATGCCTCTAAAGAAGATTTGGTTGGAAAATGGAAACATTCTTTTTGACAATAGCTAACAGCATTTGGGGACTCACTGATTGGAGATTAAGATGCCATTAAAATGGACCCTTTACCCCTAAGCTATCAGAACAGTGCAGCCAGCAAATTTGTCTGTGAGGAGGAAGCAGAGGAAATGTATTGGGTCATTTGAAATAAAATCCCCTGCAGCTGACCCATGAGAGGAACTGATGGCTTCCAGATGGAGCCGTGTCCAGTTCCCATTGGCCAGATGTTTGGGCCTGTCCAGAAGGATTGTTTTGTATGTAGAGCGCGGAACCATGGAAATAGCATCAGGACTGACCAAGGGTTTACCCCTGAAATAAGAAAATTCCACTCAGAGGTGTGGTCTACAGTTTGAAGCTTATTCGGTGCGCACTGGCTTCAAATGCCAGCTCTATCTCGTCGGAGCTCTCACCTTTGGGCAAATTATTTAAACTCTGTGAGTGTTAATTACCTCATCTGTAAGATTAGGATGTTAAGAGTTAGCACAGTTTCCCAACACTACACTACACCGAGGAATCCAAGAGGGGATTCGTGTAATGTGTGGACTCAGTCAACCCTAAGAAATGGCCGGCATTTATAATTATTGCAACGATCATCATCACTTCTCTACAGAGACTGACCAAACAACTGTGGTCTGCCTGAAACTGTGTTGGGTGTGGAAAATACAAAAATAGGTAGAACATCCGCCCTTCAGAAACTTCAATTGTGAGAGACAGATGAATAAACAACTAATTACCTAAAATGGAAGACCGCTGATAGAGATGTGCAAGCAGTACTTGGTGGGGAGAGGAAAGTCATTTTTATACCCCTCACGATTGCCACTATCTGGCATCAAGCTTGATAATGCCCCTTTAGTAAATTTAAAATATACCCATGAGATAGTCGCTACTTCCCCTATTAAAGGATTGAGATGGTTAAATTTAACTGGCCAAATAATTGGGTTGGAAGCCGCTCAGGAGATTAGTAAAGTACATGTCTAGGTATGTCTGGGTGGGTCCTGGAAGTGTGACCTTGAGCTAGGTCTTGTCTCCTGCCCCTTCCTCTCTGGCACCGTTCCGCTGCTCTGCTTCCTGCTTCAGAGGAACTCTGGTTGTCATCTCTGCTGCGAGCATCATATCCTGGTTCCAGTGAGGATTTCTTCAGCCATCATTTACAGACACAGACATACACGGACAGTGTTGTGGGCTCCCAGCCTTCGATTGGATCTTTTGGGTCCCAAGTGCCTAGATGGACATTCAGTGCTTCCTGCTTTTGGCTTGTGGGTGAATACTGTGACTTGTAAATGTCCTCTATTAAATCCACTCTCTTACAACCATTGGCTCAGAAAACCTACTAAGACAGTAAGCATCCTTGCCTCACTATGCCTTTCTTCCACGATGCCTTGGCCTTGAAGCCAGTTAACCATGGACTGAAACCTCTGAAAGCATGAGCCAAATAATCTTCTCTCTTGAATTTCAGGTGTCAGGTATTTTGTATCAGCAATGGAAAAGCCAACTAATACAACAAGTGAGAAAAGTAAAGCTGAATAATTTGCCCATGTTCCATGTTCATGTAGATAATAAATAGCGTGGTTCGGTTTGATTTACCTGTCTTCTTTGCCCAGCACAGCTGGCTCCAGACCTCCAAGAATGTTTGGTTGAAGCAGAGGAACAACAAGGTGTGCCTTAGCTCATTTTCTGTTTGTTTTACAGAATCCTCCAGACTAGCTAACACTTATAACACATAGAATTTAATTTAACTCACAGATCCAGAGGCCGGAAAATCCAAGATTGTAGACTGGCATTGACAAAAGGTCCCCCTGGGGCACCATGATGTGCTAGGAGGCAGCCCATGTTGAGAGAGCAACTAGGCCAGCTCTAGTCCCTCTCCCTCTTCTTCTAAAGGCATTGATCCCTTCATGGAGGTTTCACCTTCTGACCTCCTCTTGCCTCACTTACCTCCCAAACTCTCCACCTCCAAAAACTATCAACATACGAGTTGGGGGATTAAGTGTCCAGCACACAAATTTGGGAGGGACACAGTTAAATCACAGCAAGGGCAAATGACGAGGTGAACTTTTTAATTCAAGGTGAAAAAACAAGAGTCTTCTAGATAAAGGGTAGGAAAATTTAGATCAGTAGGCACAATGTGCTCAAAGTTACGAACTCATGAGAAGGTACTTATCCGGAGAACTACAGTTCCATTAGGTTTAGAAAATAAGGGTCTGGGTGTATAGGAGGAAGTCTATGAGCAGCCAGGAGAAAGTGATGGAACTTAGAATCACAGTGGGGACTGGAACACAGAAGGACATTGTTGGTGAGCTGAGAGTTTTGAGTCGGTTCACCATGATTCATGCCTTTCACCTTGTCCCCTTCTTGGCTTAGTATGAGCCACAGGGCAGACATTCAGTGAATCCCAGTCCATAGCAGAATGGGGGATGAGCTGCAGATCATGGGAATTAGGCTAAGTTTAAAGATCTCTCCCACCATCAACTGCCCAGAGGCAAAGAACAGTGCTCACAGTTCATGGAATTGAATGCACCTCTTCTAGGAGTGCCACGGTTCCGGTCATTCAGTGCCTACCTTGTCACATACGTGGCTCCAGGCGTGCCAGACAAATGTGCATGAACTGAGCAGGCCAACATGGTCTTCATGGAGTGCACATCTTAGTCAACAGAGACAGAGACTAAATGGTACAATAAGTAATTCCTTCAGGATGATGGTAAATGTCACAGAAATAATAGGGTGGAATAGGAGGTGCATAAGACTGGATGGGAGCCGCAGCTACAATTTTGTAGCTGGGGCTGATCGAGGGAGACTTTCCAAATGGGGTGATCAAGGGAGACTTTCCCAAAAAAAGGGAGTAAAATTTGAAGGATGTGAGGGAAAGAGACACACCAGAGAAAAGATAATTCCGGGCAAAAGAGCAACCCGCAGAGCGCTGAGCCAAGCATCAGGCGGACTCACCCTAGACTTGACTCTGTGGACCAGAAAGGAACTGCACGTGTCTAGTAGAGTCAGGGTGGGTAGGGGTTCGGGAGGTGCAGGCTCAGAGAGAGAGAGAAACAGCAGAATCCATGGAGGGGTCCCACTCCGGCTTCTGTGGTGAGACTAGACACCACAAGTAACAATTCAAGCCAAGAGCTCTGCTATCTCCAAGTTCCCACTTGGATGACTAAAATGAATGACGGTCAAACTCTTGACTGTGATCCATGGAAAGAAACACGTTCAACAGGATACACACACACACACACACACACACACACAACTAAAACACAATTTTATATGTGCACTAGTCACTCATACTGCATGGGATGAGCTTTGATGTTTTCTGTCCTAGCATTTCACTTTTGAAATGTCTGGATGAGACCCAATAAATCGATTTTATGATTGTGTCAGTTACAACGTGTGGTATTAGAAACACTTGAATCTTCAGACAAGCTTCCACATGCTATAAATCAAGGTGGTCAATGGCGATCTTGGTGCCAGAAATCCTAGATCAAGCTGAACCGTTAATTTTAACTTAATTGAAATTATACTATGTCCAATATCCTTGTGGTGGAGGCAACATGTGACAATATTTGTGTCGGGCACTTTACAGATATTGAGCCTTGTTCTATGGATTAAAGTATCAGACAAGATAAGCTAATGTTTAATATTAAGTGGGAAATACAATGTAGTGGTAACACACAGTAGAAATCATGCCGGTAAATTGGGTTAAAAGTTGAATTAAAGATGAGAAAAGATGTTTAACTTTTCCTGTGACCATGGCCAGTTAAGTGTATATTTATACCCAACCAATTTATTGAATGCTTCTTTTCTTTTTTCTTTCATGGCAGGAGGCATATTTTCAATTGCAGGTGTCACGTTTCTGTTCTTTAGAGAATACCAATTAATCTGGACCCCACTCCCAGCCTGGTGCTACTGGAGACATCCGGGTCACAGGAAAGGGCGCTCCTAAAATGGGCGGAGCTGCAATCAGTCAGCTTTCCACTCAATCTCAGAGCACATTATTTATGGGCGGTTGAGCGACCCTCTCCCGTTCTCTTAGCCACCCTTTGAAACTTTGCCCATGTATATTATCAACCTTCAGCTGATACGCTGAAATATTTGGATGCAGAGTTTGTAGCAGGGACTAGAGCAGGGAGTGTCAAAACACGACAAGAAAGGCTTTTTCTTGTTTGACTTCTGGCAGGGATCAGAGTGAAAGTGATGGAAGGCTTGGGAAAGAGCCCAATCCTGTCAGTTTTTCCAGCCAGCTTGGCAGACTGCAAGGTTTACAGAGTTCAAACGAGCTTTGTGTCCATAAACCTTTGAATACTTGTAAAGGAACTAATCTCACTGTCTGAGAGGCTCTGAGGTTCCACACGTCTAATTGCTTTGAAGCCAAACTTCCAGCTACAACTACAGTATCCATCTCCCCCCAAAACAATGAAAAAGGGCAAAGACTTATAATCATGTGTGTCCAAACATAGACTCACAACACCTGACGAGAAAGTCACTGGACTCTCTGCTGAAGTCTACCTGGACTGAGAGTATTTCCTGCTCTGCTTCGTACCTAGTGTACCCCAAAATCACGTGGGGTTCTATGTGTCAGCTTTGATTTGGGTTTGTACAGCTATTTGAGATATGCAAACTAAAAATTGCCTCTATACAACCTAATCTTTGGAGTGCAAAATTTTCTGCCTTTCTCCTAGGAGATTTAGGCCACCTTAGTGTTTTGAAAGACAAGATTATTTATTGATCTGTGCTTTATAAGCTAAGTACACAGGTGTGTATGTGTGTAAAATCGCATATGATGTACATATATTCTAAAGCTACTATATTTAGTTAAAATTGCCGCGATTCAGTTTTTTATATCTGTATTATAATTTGTCCGATCTAAATGTTCAAGTAAAAAACAAGATTTTCCCGAAAGCCACGCTCTCTGGCAGCATATAATACTGACTATTGAAGATGTCATAGGAAGGAATATAAACCTTTTACTAGATTCATTGTTTTTATGTTATACAGATCTCAGATATTCATCCGAGGGCTTTGTAGTCTCCACATAGATCTAAATTATCTCCAATGCACACATTTCCTTGAGAACATTCTTATTGAAACCACATTTCCAACCTTTAAGTCACTGGGTGTTACTGTGCCTAAGCTGTTGGCTCGAAACCAGAAATATGTCTCACATATTACTGCCACATTTCCTGAGTGAATTCAGGATTCCAGTTGGAGCCGAATTTTTCTCTGAACTGTAGATACATTCAAAATGAACAGGTCTCATAGTCGGAAACTAATTACCAAAGTCTCCTTACTCTTGCAGGCACACTCCCGGGAAGCACATTTTATACGCAGTATTATTATGGAGTCCGCAGGCTTGTGTGTCTCCTTGCTTTGGGGGTAGGGCACGTGACGTTCAAATCATAACACACCCAAATGTATAACTAGGTCACAGGAGTGGGCCCTAATGGAGAAAATCACAAAGCATTTACCAAAGGGAGAAAAAAGAGGGAGCTAGACACCTCACTGGTGTTTCTTCATCTGCTATCATCCCACACCCAATACCTCACATTGGTTTTTCCATTTCCAATATCAAAAGTGTGAAAATGTATTGGAATAAACAGCAGGAATGGAATATGCTTTAAACACCTAACAGGAGTCGAGTTGTTGATTCAACAGAAAGAGGGCTCCATTATGTTCTAACCCATCAGTGTATGCGTTTATTTCCTTCTGTTTCTGCTTTGTCTGCAATGTTCTCCGATGTGTTTATAGATTTTGACAATACTTGGGATTCTATCAATAGGAGCTCACACATTTCCATTTGAAATTCAAAATGAAATTCAATATACAAAACAGAATTGTGAAGATAGTTTCTCAAATCAGAATAACTTCTGTGACTTTGAGTGGATTTTAGTGTGCTGTATGGGGGAAATTATTGGAAGGTATTATGAGAATTCTACTCATCACTTACAGAGTCATGAACGTTCTCATTATGGGCACAACAGAAAACAACAACAACAACAACATTGTGCCCTGCTTTGCAGAGATTGTATTTTAAAATCTACACCCAGATTTACATAGATTAAACTCAGAACCTTTACTAAACAAAAAATGTAAAAAAATTCATAATTCAGGAAACCTAAATTTCATGTCCATTGGTCTTCCTTCTTAATGAGCTCAAAAATCTCAAGCGTATCTACAATTTATTGTGGGGAAGAGGTAGCGCAATGTTTGCAGATGAAAAAGGCTTCCGGACCCAGAGGAATTCAATGCGAATGGTACCATTTCTGAAACTGGGGCAGGCAGCGGGGCGGAGACGCTGGCAGCCAGCACACCTGCTTCTGGAAAGGTCAGCCATGTCCACTTTCTGGCACAGAGGACTGTGGCCCGTTCTCTCACCCCATCCCCATGGCTCGGAATCAGAGCCAGTTCCTAGGAGCACACCAACGCTTAAAGAATAACTTCATTATTCTTTCAGGAGGGCACTAGCCACAAATCTAGGGAGTTTGGGGAAAATTTTTCACTGCTTCTCTCTTAGTATTTTTCCTCCCAGATTTGAAAGTGAATAGAAAAGATGGTCTTCCATTCAACCAGAAGCAGGCACGTCAAGCCACAGAAGAACAACAGTTACACATTCTTCTCCTACAGGAGACCAGAGGTTGGGAGAGATTTACTTTCCCAGCCGAACTCCTGGGACGGCCTGACTCCCCTCCCCACGTGCTTACCCAGGAGCATCGCCAAACTCAAGTGTGCGATGGGGAGCAAATCACTGTGACAATTTGAACTCCACAGATTGGACCCTGGATAAGAAGGAAGTCTATGGTACCCACAAGGAGGATGATCCTGGAGTTCCCTACAAGTGGCACGGCTGTGTTTTCTCCATCTGCAGAGACAGCGCAGTAACGGGAGGCTCCATCATGGTAACCCAGAGCTCAGCTCCCAGCGGTAACCTGGTGCTAAGCCGGCTCACGGGACACTAGCTGTCAACCGTGCTGAGCATTGACAGCTCAGGTACACGTGGCAGAATATACTGGTGGGACATTCTGGTCTCTCTGCTCTCCAAGAACAAGCTTTCTGTGGAGACACAGAGGGCAAAACTTCTATATTTGCATGTGCACGTATACGTGTGTGTGTGTGTGTGTGATATGATACTGGGAATTGAATACAGGGTCTTCTCATTAAGCTGCATCCTCAGCCCGTCTTGAATTTTTTTTTTTTAAACAAGGTGTCCCTAAATCACTAAATGTCCAGGCTGGGCTTGAATTTGTGATCCTCCTGACTCAGCCTTGCAGAGTGCTGGGATTATAGGCATGCCTCACCATACCCAGCTCGATTTGGTATTTTAAATCAATCTTTCTGTTGGAAATAGTAATTGAAAGCAAAGAGAAAATAATAGTTCCAAATAGAGCAAGATGTAGATGAAGGGAGACCCAAGACATGCATATTTCTAATTGACGTCTTACATTTATTTAAGGTGAGCTTTCTCAGCCACTCCTTACCTGATTTCATCTTCTAAGAATTTTGATTTTGAAAAGATTGGGTGTTATGTGTTCAGCAATAACCAGTAGATTTTCTGCACTGAATTTTATACCAAACATCAGGGAAACACAGAGACAAAGGGAGAAGGAGAGAGAGCAGTGGAGGGCAAGGAAGGCAGGGGAGGAGAGGAGAGGAAGAGAAGGAGGAGAGGGACCGTGATTCTATTCGATCACAGCTCTCCTCGCACAATGAATGTCCTCCCCACTATGATGTGACAAATTCAGGTGGAGAGATGTGTGGACAAGAAGGCTCCTGCGCTATTTGCTTTCTCGAGCGTTAGCATTCACCCAGCTAGCCTGGTGGGCAGAGCAGGCACCCCCTTTACTTCAGGATGGAGAGGTGCATGAGGACTACTCTTCTAGACAGTGCAAAGGAATCCAGGAGGCCAAGGATGTGCCCAAAAGCGATGGTTTGAATTTCAATAAGACAAAGAGAAGAGAACGCCTATAATTGTGCACTCTGGGAGGCTGGGGCAGGAGGATCACAAGTTCAACCCCAGCCTGGGCAACCTATTGATTTAAGGAAAATTTGTCTGAAAATACTTAAAAGTTTGAAAAAGCCTGGGGATATAGCTCAGTGACAAGGCCCTGGGTTCAATCTCCAGTACTGGGGGAGTGGGCTAGGTAAGACAAACTTACATAAATGCACTAAAGAGTTCACAGTCGAGGGAACATCAAGTGAATTATACAGAGGAAAAATGAGATTGAATAGGTTATAATGGATTAGGAGAAAAGTCCTCTGATGACGATATGCTTATATATAACAGCAAGGTGAAATTATTTCTCCCATGGGTGAGACTGAGCTAACCTTATTATGACCATGTAATTGTGGGGAAAATGGCACGCCAAACTTTTAAAACAAAAGTATCAATAAAAGGAAGAGAGATAAGAAAAAGACAACATGAAAGAGGTTGAAAAAATGGGCTATGAGATCGTTTCCTGGGTCTAAATAGCATATCCCCTGACCTTCATGCGAGGTGAATGATCTTTCACAGCAAACATTGTGTCATGGAGTGTTCAAATTCCGCCTCAGGAGACCCCAAGGGAGGTAGAGCCGAGGTAACGGAGAGGTAGAAGGAGTCTCCAGGTTCGGGGACCTGCCACCACTCAAAAAACAATTTCCACTATACATATAAATGGTTCCCATAAAATTATTTGGCTTCTGGGGCATAAAACAGTTTGAAACCAACCTTCTAAATTATCCCACTCCACGGTGGCTAGAATAATTCTTCCGATGAGATGTATTATGAGGCCTCATGGTAGGCCTCCCTGGCATGCCTTCAAGTGGAAGGAAAACCATCGGAAGGCTTCGTTCCTCTGTCAGACTGGCGTGCTCATCCCCACGATCCCCAGCCAGAAGGGTAGGTTAACCCAGGCAACCAGAACAGGGTCCTTTCTTTCCATAACTCGGAGAAGCTTAACTGTCAGAGGAAATTATTTCAGTTATGTCAGCTTTGAAAAGAAAATTAAAAGCACCACTGAATCTGAACCCCGCTGCTTCAGTCTTGGACTTGTTTCCTTATGAGACGGGCTATGGATCTTTTTTTACACGCCTAGTTCCTAAAGGAACTCCCCACTACTTATTACTGATTTGCCATCTTTGTGACCCCTGGAAGCTTTTCCCAGCTCCATAGGATAAGATACTTGTCTACATTCTAAATACAAGGAAAATGTGGAGATATCTTCCTTTTGTGTTTTCATGGCAAATTTTCATGGCAAATTTCATGGCCACAAGGACTCAATTACTAAATTTAATATAAATGAAAACATTCTCCATTGTAACTGAAACCTAAATCAACAAAACTTAGATGACGTTTCAATAATGATGCCCAGAATTATTTCATGTGGGTGGAAATGGGAGTACTTCTAATCTCCTTGTTTCTTGAACTGTACAGCTTGCTGTAAGGCTCTTGTAAAACGTTCCTAATATACTATGTTTAAGTGTGATTGAGATGTACCAAAATCTTATGCATTCTGCCATTTCCAATTCTTACTAGATTTCTAACTTGTTTCTGTACCATAATTAGAGTATTATACTGCTAAATCAAAACCATTCATCAATTTTCATGTCCTTGTACCAGAACGTCTACATATAATAGAATTGCTTAAAAACCCCTAGATCTTTGCTAATCACATTAGTAAATTCTTCCTTGGTACCCTGTCTTATTATGGCAACAACATGTGTTTCAAATTTCAGCCACTCACAAACTATTTCTTACAGGAGAAGGAGTGCGCTGCACATGTCTGAGTGATGAGCATATGTTAGCACAGACGTGCACAAGAACATACTTTGAGTCAAAGTCTGCTGTGGGGACCGTAACCCATGTGGCCAATGAAAGTTATAGATGTGCACTAGAGGACCAACTTCACTAATTCACGTAATTAATAAAGCTTGTTCAAAATGGAAGGCTCATATCACTATATTTACCTATAGTGCTTCCATCTCGACTACCAGCCACTCGTTCCTCCTAAATTCAAGTTATGGCTTGGTGTGCATTGGAAGATTCTGTCTGAATCAACTACAATCTGTGGTCACTATATGTTTGCATGCTGGCGCTATCGTGTGCCCAGCACAGTCTCTCTTTGAAGTATTGAAGACATTCTACCAGAAAATATTAACTTTCAGGGAGGTCTCATTATTTCTTATGCTGAATCTGACAACCTGCAGTGGAAATTTCAAGTGTTTTCTACTCTTAAATATTAGAAAATGTAGAAAAGTAACTATAGAAGCCTACATGGGAGTTGGTATAATTCTTAATTCTCTATACTCTGCACATTATATGCCTCTTGTTTATAATTTTACAATGTAGTAAGAATATTTGTGTTTGACCAAGTGTCGAGTGAGTGCAGGTGTTAACAAAGAGTGGGCTATATGCCTCCATGGAATCTGTTTCTTCCTGAGACTCATGTTAGCCACGTCACTTTTAATAACCAATAGCCACAGTATTGTGAGTTGAATTGTAGCTCCCCAAAAGATGCATCCATGCCCTAAGCTGAGAGAACCGTGATTGTGGCCTTCTTTGGAAAAAGGATCTTTACAAATCTAACTCAGTTAAAAATCTTGAGCTGGGTAAGATGACACAAGCCTCTAATCCCAGCACTCTGGGAGGTGGAGGCAGGAGGATCCCAAGTTCAAGCCCAGCCTGGTTAATTTAGCAATTTAGTGAGACCTTGTATCAAAATGAAAAATAAAAAGACTGGGAGGTCGCTCTGCACTAAGACCCTGGGGTTCAATGATCAGTACAAAAAGAAAAAGGAAAGAGAAATAAACTTAAGATGAGTTCATTCTGGATTTCCTAGTTGAGTCCAGATTCCAGAGGCAAATGTCCTGCGGAGAAACAAAGGGAGATTTGAGCCAAACAAAAGAGGAGAAGATGCAGACATAGAATACAAGGAGCTGGGAGGAAGAAGGCAGATCTGGGAATGCCCCAAGCCACCAGAAGCTACAGAAGGGATTCTCCTCTAGAGACTTCAAAGACAGAACAACCCACTGACACTTGGCTTTTGGATTTCTGGCCTCTCTAACTGCAAAAAAAATAAGTTTCTGTTCTTTTAAGCCACCCAGTTTGTGGTATATTGTTAGGGCAGCTATAGGAAACTAATACACCATGTTCTTGCTTTCCTGCCTGGGACAAAACACCTGCAGCTATTGGCATTCTGGTCTTTTGAACTCTGACCAGAGTCTCCCATTGGGCTTGGCTTGTACCATTCTAGGGCTGCTTCAGCCAGTATCTCCAAACCTTTCCAAACTTCCTTTCCAAAGCGCTTCCGACGGTTCCTAAGCCACGTGGTCAGACAGCATTACAACAACAACCCACTTCTCCAGCACCAAAATCTCTATCATTTAGCATTCACCAGAGGAACATATTTACTATAAAATACCGATATGTGATTATATAAATGACTTACGGTAGCTGCCTGCTGAATCAGGGGTAGAAAAATGCAAAAGTGTTGTCTGCACTCTGCAGACCCAGAGGATCCTGTGAAAGGTCAAAGGCCTGGAGCTCACAGGGAGCAAGTTCAGGTCCAAGGTCAAAGGATCTGTTGTGGAAAGCTACAGAGTCTGTGCCAGAAGCTGGAGGGAACCCGAGACCGAAGTCCAAAGGCAATAAGCAAGACCAGGTCTCCACCCAAGAAGAAAAGGGCAGACTTCCGTCTTCTTTCCCCTTTCATTTGTCCAAGCTGCAAACCGGTTGGTTGGTGCCGCCCAGATCCGGGATGGCTCTCCTCCACCTCAGTTTGCTGGCCTGCATTTCAGTCACCCCCCCCACACACACACACAGAGCTTTACTACTCTGCTAGGGGGTTCCGATGCAAGTCAAGCTCAAGCATTACATGAAGGAGCACATCGTGACTTGATATATTTTCCCAGACAGCAGATAAAACTACAGGATCATGGAACGACAATAAACGTTACCTTTCCACTTTGGAGAGGAAAAACAAGCCTAAGCTATAGAGGGCAAGACTAAAGAAGGGGCAACGCTCTGTTGAATGACATGGAATTGATGGTGTGGCAGGCTGTTCCATTTCAAGCTGGGAGGAAATAACATCCAGACACCAAAGAGGGAAACAAAAGGACAATAACTGACTTCAGAAGAAATTCAGCATGCGCTGGGTCAGAGCTCAGGGGTAGAGCACTAGCCTAATACACACAAGGCCCTGGGTCCAATCCCCAGTACCACCAAGAAAATTTAGCATAATAATTCAGATATATTGAATCATCAGGACAGAAATTTGAAACTGAAAACAGTGCATGAGGCAAAATCTTATAAAATATCCAGATACAAGAGTAGACAAAAAGCAGATCTCCAAATTAGTACAAGAAGCAGTCAAGGGGCTCCCGCTATGTCTTGGATTTGTCCTCAGGGTTTGCTGAGATGGACACTCAGATCCCCATAGTTTGAGTGGATGAACATCTGCTCGCAGACTGTACCCTGGGTGGTCTGCTGATGGGCCATCAAACGTTGAAACTCATCATGCATTCAGTTGTGTGCACTGTGGCTGTTCATATTTTTGAAATACTGAGTTTTAGTTCAAGTGGTTGTAGTTTGGTTAGCGACCCATATTTCTCATGAGTTGTGAAGTAGGACAGGTGTCTCTCGGGCTGTACCAATCCCCGAGAGTCCACCACCTTCAACACAACAGCACCAGGAAACCCAGGCCTCAGGTGGGGCCACCCTCCTCCAGAACGAGCTGTGGTTTCATCTTCTTCTTGCTCTCCTCTGAGCAGACATCTCGCTTTCAATAGACACCCTGATCTTTTCAAGGGAAGGCCATGGAAAGTCACCTCTTGCCCTTGAAGACTTGGATTCTTTTGAGCTGTTACATTTCTCTGCATTGCTCTGTCTTCGGTTTAAGAATAAATCATTGCCTCAGTTTCCCAAGTTGATAGGCAAGGGAGTGAAGACAGAGTTCCAAACTTCCAGACCTTTCTGGAATTTGGGAAATGGGTGAAAGAGGTGAAGTATCAGCAATTAGCTTTTGACTATGACTAGTTATGCTCTTGGGGTTCCCAAAACAGGTGGGTTGCTATCACTGCCTTGCTGGCAGATTCTCGTCCTCTTGAATTTTCTAGGCTCTAGCCCAATGCCCATTTCTCCTGAATGCCAGGCTCAAACACCAGACCCCACAGAAAAGAGGATGGCCTTAATTAAGTTCTTACAGTCTTCTCCATGCCATCCTAGCCTCTGCTGAACAAAAGAAAAAACATGTTGGAAGAAAAACAAAGTCTAATTAAGTGAATCTCACTGTGTGGTATTCCCACCATCTCTCTGGGTAATCGCACCAGAACTTCTAGGGTCATCTCTGAATTTTCTCTCTTTTGGAGCCCACAGTCAGTGTAACCACAACCCTTGCTTGTTCTGTTTTCAAAGCATACCTGGAATCTGACTTTTCCTCATGAACTGTCAGGTTGCTGCTGGTTCTGGTCACCCACCACCTTTTCCAGGATTAAAGAAGGAGCCTTCTTATTCACCATCTTGTTTATACACTACTTTCCCACCCCTACAAGTGTATTCTTTGCTCAGTAGTTGAGAGGATTCTTTTACTACTCAGGTTTTACTATCTCTTAACTCTGCTCAGAACCTTCCGATCCATCCCCAGTACCACGTTCCCTGCCCCGACCCAGGCCCCACATTTCCAAGCTCACTCAAACAGGCCTCTGGTTGCCAATTATCCTTATGGGCCATTAGGTGGCGTAAGAACCCCCACTTTCCTCCTTCTCTCCTGCAGTCTGAGCACTCTAAAGGGGAGTCCTTCGACCACGTGCCTTCCTCCACCTGTCCCTCCCACCCCTCTTCTCTGTCTGCTCTAAGGTAAGCCGTGTAAGCCCCGTCTGCACCTCTCAGCTCAAACAATAGCCAAGATAGAAGCAGGGAGATGAGCGAGGAGCTCTACTTTTCCTGAGAGCCAGAGTTCTCCAAGGTGATGTGAAGTCTACCTTCTCAACTTCACCTGCTCCCGACCCAAGCTTACACCTTCTTGCTGTTCCCGGGATGCTGAGACAGGCTGAGCCTCTGGGTCTTTGCATGCAGCCCCCTCTCCCTGGAATTCTCTCTCCACCTCCTTTCCCTGTTTTAAATTTCTTCTTAACACCATTCACTTTATAATATGTCATATTATATGCTTATATGATATGCCACACTACACGTTAATTCAACATCTCATAAAAATATATACTGCATAATAGTAATGTATAGCTAATGTATAATTTTTACGAAGACAAAATCGTAACTCTCATATAAACAAAATACAAAGAAGCCATGACTAGGAAACATTTGCTTAGCTCTGGACAGGAAATTTTTATATTGTCATGAGTTTCTAGACCTTAGCTCTATCGCTACAGAGTTATAAAAGAGTATCATTGGTGAAAAACAATTTAAGGCAAATACTACTCTATGGATTCAGATAATCCCCTATAAAAATGACATGCTATTAAAAGGACAGCCAATGATCTCTTCGGTTCCTTTTCAAGCCGGAGACATGTTAACTTCTGACGATAATTAGGTATTCATGTTCTATCTTCATATACTAACTAACATATACTATATCTGAATATATGACCATCTTTCCATACTGGAATGTAAATTTACTACTAGCAAACATTTCTACACCTTCTTTTACTACTTTATCTCTTGAGTATAGGATAGTGGTGGACACATCATAAACATTTACTAATTTTTAATGAATGGATGACCTCACAATTTCACTACTACATGCAATCACTAGACCTGCAGGCAAGAGGCTAAATCCACATGGAGAAAAAGAAGAGTTATCCCATAAATGTAAAACAATCTGCAAGGTACTATGGTCATAGTGTTTTCATTTGTTTTAAAGCCATAAAGACAAATTTAAATGTCTACCTATTAGAAAGAAAAATAAAAGGATTTTCCCCCCTACCTTACGAGTATCATGGTGTCTAACAGGCTATTGTGCTTAGTTCCATACACACTTTTAATAATCTTCAGCGGATATATAAGGATATCAAGCATTTTCTATGTGGAAAAGTATTTATTTATTTACAAATTTAATTACTTATTTTTGCCATCCTGGGAATTGAACCCAGGGTCTTGTGCATTCTAGGCCAGTTCACTACAACTGGACTATATTCCTAGCCTAAATTTTTTTTTATTTTTAAATTTTTCTTCACCTCAGGTTTAAAAATCACTAGCTATTTCAAAGATAGGATTCTCTTCTTCACTAAACGAGAAAGAAAAAATACCAGCCTAGGTTTTGACAAATTTTACTTTTTATTAGAAAGGCTCTTTAGTTCATTTACTTGAATTCTAGGTCAGACTTTCAATGGGTCTGCTATTTTTTCTGCTCTTGTGTTGCCCCTAAGGTAGACCAGCCGTCTTTACAAATCACATTAGTACATTTTATTTTAAAGCAATAAACAAAATTCTCTCTCCAAACGTTTATCAGTGCTCTCACCTCAACAAGTTTGAAAAATATTCTTATAAGAGATAGTTACTGCTAATTCTTCACTTAACTAAATTGTTCATGCATTTATTGAATTCAAGACTTAAAGGACCTAACTGGTTAAAATCCTAGCTTATAAGGAAGACCAAACTGTCTAAGCTTCTACCTAAACTGGAATTCAATATATTTACCTCACCCCCCCCCACAAGATACACTGAAGACAGCATGTGGGAGGAAAAAAAAAAAACTAGAGAACAAATGTTCACTGAGTATTTATTACGTGCCTGACAGTGTATTACTGAGTTTCAAACACATTTTATTTAATTTTCGCAACATTCCTGGGAAGGACTTATCATCCTCCTCCTCGACTTCATAACCACCTTTATAAATGAGGAAATTGAGGCTCGTGAGACCAAATAACGTGGCCAAGATCACAGGGCTGGGGATTAGCTAGCAGCATTCGGGGCCGGGCACTCGGATCTGCAGCCCTTGCTTTCCCCTGTGCAGGCGAGATGCCATCTAGGGAATGCTGCTCCTTTCTGTTTAACTTGCGCATCGGGAGTGAGGCTTCATACTGCAGGCGCAAGAATCACAGAAGAGACTTTAATCATGTTCATATTTAAAATATACACTTTAAAATACCACAATTATTCATGGTAATGAGTACAAATGGTATTCCGTGAGCTTCAGGTGAGGACCACAAAGTGTTTGGTGGCTTCCACAGTCGAAAGTTCTCTGCCTGGAAATTTCATAATTCTTTCATTCAGTTGAAAAGGGCTTTGACAGTACAATTTTTAACTTTGTTGAACTGAATTGGTATATATAAATATCAGCAAAAAGAAAGTTGTTGATTTGATTCTAAACAAAACAGCCATGTACCTTCAAGCAAATTGCCCACCTTGAAAAGGTAATAATCGTAACTATTTTACTTGGCCTCATTGAGAAACTCAAAGAATATAATGAAGTAGAAGACAAGAAAATTATTTTCAAAACTTCGACAAAGGCTAGCGGCAGGGTGCATGCCTGTTGTCACGGCTACTTGAGATGCTGAGACAAGAGGATCACTTGTGCCCAGGAGTTTGAAACCAGTCTGAGTAAAAAAAAAATCTCTGGTAAAAATGTATTAAATGATACCAAAGGAAGACATAAACAGTAGAATATGAAAATCACAGTTTTGGATTTCTCTGCTCTCTGCAGTGAGAGATGTACCATTGTTGACCTGTCTCCCATTGATAGAGCTGTTCCACTTGAGTAACAATAATGGTCGTAAGTGTAGCTAATGCTTCCTCAGTTAATCCTCACACAAATACTGAGAATGAACTATTCTTATTTCATAGGTGAGGGACGTAAAAACCAAAATTTCCAAGCAACTGGTTCAAGCTCATCTAGGTGAGACTCGATCTTGTACCAGTGCGTTTATTCAGCCGTGCAATAGTGCAGAACTTTAGAGATCTGGTGGTTCAGTACGCCTGACCTGAGCTACAGGACCTGGACAGGGTCCGCTGCATCATCAAAGCTGGGGACCCTGAGGGGCCCTGGGAAAGCAGTTCTTTTCACTTGAAAGGTATAACAGTCCTTCACTACTCAGTATAATGAGTTTGTTCCACTGGCTAGTTGTTTCCCAGTGTCTGTAAGAAAAGAAAATGAATCACTTAGCTTATAATCAGAAAGGCCAGAACTTCAAATAAGCCCAGAATTTCACTAACCCCTTCTGTCAACTCAGCCTTCCCATTTTGCTCACGATGAAGTGTATAGGTTCATGACTGTGAAAGATAAATTTATAGGAAAACTGATAAAAATAAAATAAAATAAAAAGACTCTACACTAGACGCTTAGCTGGGAATTGCTTAGCTTGGACTTTTAAAGAAGTTGGAAAATTTAATCTGGATGAACTGTATACGCCTCCTCTAAGTCCACTGTTTCTTTCCTTTATTTTAATGAAAGAACTACATGACTTGACAAGGTAACAATATCGCTAGTTGCATTGGATAGAATGAAGTGTTAGAAGACGAAAGAAAAGAGACTATGAGTTGAGGGAAAGCTTTTTCCTTCATAAGAAATATAGAAAAAAAAAAGAGAGAGATGTGAGTGCAAACCAGTGTAGGCTATTTAAGAATCTGGGTTTGATAACACCTGTGTGCGTAGATCCATACATTAAAATAAACCCGACCATTTACCCTAGACTAAATTTAGATCCTCTATTATTTGCTTTGCCTGTCTTTATCATGATTTGAGCTTCATATTTCACTGTGTGGAAAGAATATGTGGCAGGCTGATGGTCTAAATACCTAAGTCTCATTTTATAAATATTTATTGCCAATGGTATGTTCGTATCTTTGAAGTCATGTGCACGGCTCACTGGGAGTGCGTGTCCCCCTCTCTGCCTATGGAGAATCACCTCCCAGCACTCTTGTTTACATCAGGGTAGCTTTGACACTACGTGATATTTTTCTAGTCTATAGCTCACATCACTCATCTCTGCTTTGTCATAAATTTTTCCCTTGTTCGTCTCACATCTGATGCAGAGAAGGCCAAAAATAACAAACCCAACAATGTGATCTGTGCTGCCTTTGGATTGAATTAGTGGTCCAGGCAAGAAGAAGTGTCAGTGGAAGCCAGCAAAGGCGGGAGGTTTAAGTCAGACCTACAGTCTTGTGACATAACCTGAAAATATCCAGGTGTTCTTTGAAAATCACTCATAGTAGTAGGAACCAGGAAGACCTCAAACTAAATGAAAAATGACCAACTATAGATGACAATGTGTTAAAATTACCTGACAAAAATTATAAAGCAACCAAGATAAAATTTAATACCCATTCATGGGTAAAAACCATTTTGAAAAAAAGTAAGAATAGAGTCGGACATCTTTAGCTTGATAGGGAATATTTTAAAAACCTACATCTAACATTATATCTAGTGGTAAGATATACAGTACTTCTCCCCCACGATCAGCAACAAGACAAGGCTGTTCACTCTTACTCAACTTGATTTAAATAGAGCTAAGAGTGTTAGCTAGTGAAATGAAGTAAGAAAAGGAAATAAAAAGCATATAAATATAAAGACAGAAATAAAACTGTCCCTTTTTGCAGATGACAGAAAATTCCAAAAAATCTATGCAGGGATTCTTACAATGGTAAGCATGTTCAGTGAGGTCACAATGTACCAGAAAAACTTTCAAAACTCAGTTATATTTCAATATAGCAGAAATGATACATGAAAAATGAGTATAAAAATACAATACCATATAGAATCATTCAAAAAAGGGAGAAATATTTAGATATAAATCTAACAAAACCTGCATTGGACTTATATGCTGAAGGAAATTTTTAAAAAGCTGAATATACGGTGTGTGTGAATTAGAACATTCAAAATAAGACAAAAATCCTATCCATTCCCAAATATGGATGCATGTATAATATCTTTAATACCTTGCCCACCAAAAATTTAAGTTATATTTTTTGTAGAGATAAATAGGATTATTCCAAAACCTATGTGTGAAAACACAGGGAATAGAATAGCTAAACAGTCCTTTTAAAGAAGAGTAAAGTGGAAGAATCTATAAGCACAATTTTAAGACTTACTAGATAGCTGCCTTAAAGAAGTCTGTGAGACGTGATATCAGCAAAAACATAGATTACCGAAACATTGATCTCCAGCTGGAGATACACAAGAGAAAAATATGCCCAACTGACTTTTGACAAAGATGCAGATGAATTTCAATGGAGGGAAGACAGCTTTCCAACCTATGGTGCTGGAGCAGATCTGGAGCAACCAGGGGCCACTTCTGACCCCGGCTCGGCTCACCTTACAGCACAATTGACTCAAAGTGGATTGTGGACTTCAATGTCAAACACAAAATTATAAAAATTTTAGAATAGAAAGCATAGGGGAAAAGAATCTTCAAGAGTAGGTAAACTAAAAGGTGAGCCATAAAAATTAAAACCGATTCATTGGGCTGTATCAAAATTTAAAACTATTTTTTTAGTGAAAAATCCAGTTAAACAGTTGAAAAGCCAAGCTTTATAGTGGGAGAAAATATTGCAAGCCACATACATGGACAATGACCTTCAAAAATCAAAAGGTAAAAAGGCTAACAATATAATTAGAACTTGAATAAAGCATGACAGACATTTCATCAAAACAAATATACATATGGCAAAAAAAGACTACATGGAAAAATGTTCAACATCACTAATCAACAGGAAATGAAAATAAAAACCACAATGTGATACCACCACAAGCTTCTCAGAATGGCTGAAATAAAAAATTACTAGCAATATTAAATTCTACCAAGCGTACAGAGAACCTCCATCAGTCACATATTGCTGGTAGGAATGAAAAAAGATATAGATACCTTCAGGGAAGCAGTCTGATAGTTTCTTTTAAAACTAAACATGCAACTGTCCTATGACCAAGAAATTCCACACTTGGGCATTTATTCAAAAGAAACAAAGACTTATATTTCCACAAAAGCCTGTATATTAGTACGTGTTCATAATAAGCAAAAACTAGAAACAATTCAGATGAACTTCAGTGAGTGAATGATTACACAAACTGGTTCCGCAGGCGTAATAGAATACTATTCAGTGGTTAAAAAAAGGTGAATTATTGTTGTGTACAACCACTTGGATGAATCATTAGAGAATAACATTGGGAGAAAAATGCCAATTCCATATAATTCGTCCTTTATGATTTCATTCACATAATATTGCTGCAGTGTCTAAGATACAAAGTTGGAGAACAGACTGGGCGTTGCCCAAGGATGAGGCCTGGCAGTAGAAAGGAAGTGGGTGTCGTTAAAAAAGGGCAACAAGAGGGATCTTTGCTGTGAAAGAAATGTCCTATATCATGACTGCATTCATGTCATAATCTGACTAATTGGAACTCTAATTTGCCAACATGTTGCCACTAGGGAAAACTGGGTGAAGAGTACAGTCAGTCCATGAGATTTCTGTGTTAGTCCTTACAATTGCATGTGAACCTCAAGAATATCTTACATTTAAAATTTTACTGTGCGAATCAAGAAAAACCTTTAGTGTTACCTGGCCACAACCCAGGAGTGATGGTTTGCAAGTCTCTGCTAGAGGGCAAAAGAGAAGGCGACCAGCCACATGTGGGAGTGCATTCTCGCAATCCCAGTTCTCAAGAGGCTAAGGAGGAAGATCATTAGTTTGAGGGTATCTTGTGCCATATAGGGAGAGACCCTGTCTTGAAAAAACAGAAGAATACAAAAAAAGAGAGAGAAAGAAAGAAGACAACCACAGTAAGAATACTGAGAAACGTTAATACAGGAGATCTACTGCCGGAAGAGGTTCCCAAAGGCGTCTGAGCAAGTGCTTCTCTTTAATGTGTACAGCCAGGAAACAGCCAAAGAGAGAGCAGATGACACGCTCTTAGAAAGTGGAATTTAAGCTTATTTTGGAAGTGAAAAATGGAAAATAGTGTGCATCTGGCTGCATCCAACAAATAGCCACTATTCACCAGTGGACACGAATTTTTATTGAACATAAAGGAGATAAATTTCTGGTGTTAGAATAAAATCCATTTAGTCAAGAACAAAGAAAATTTCATTTATTTGAGGTTAATTAGGATTGAAGTATGGGAAAATCCAAAAGCCAGAAATCTTGAAAATGTGCTCTGGGTTTTACAAAATAGTGGCTTTATTTATAGCTTTAAACCCCAAGAAAGTTGGTAATTACATCATTCGTTAGTCAGGAATTACGACTGGTGCTGGCAGAAGCTAATCTATCTGTAAGAAAAGGACTGGTCAGGTTCGAGTGTGAGTAGTTTGTGGGGAAGAGGCCCACTGGACAGCCGGTCAGTTAAAGTTAACAGTGTTCCAGCGGTCATCTCTCACCTGGCGGTGAGCATGTCTGCCACCCACCTCATAGGTTCAGCGGCGGATGCATCTGTGGTCTGATTAGGGCCTCCAACTCTATTCTTTCCCAGCATTATGCCCACCTCTATAGCCAAATTCTTCAATCCTAAATGTTCGCTCTTCATTCCTTGAATTTCAGTTCTCCCCGGTTTCCTCACCTCTTCTTCATCTTATCCTTGGAACTGTATCCAAATCCTTCATTTAATTACTCCTACGTCTATTTTGGGCAAACAGCTCTCTCTTCCACATCCAAATCTACATCTCTAACTCCACCATTCCATGTGCCATTAATGCCTCATTCGTTCATTCATTCATTCATTCATCCATTCACCCAACTACGGATTAAGACTTTTGTGTTGTGTATTCGTTGGTGTCCGGCCAAAGTTCTAAAGGAAGCAGACAAAACTCCTAACAGTAAATTCACACTCTGTAGTTAGTAAAACGTTGCTCTCACACCCTTTCTGCTTCTCACTCGGCTCGGGCTCAGGGAAATCTTCGCTTTTCTTCTCCTCCCCTGATGCCTGACTTCTGTAGCTTCTTGCTACCCACACCTATCCCACCAGGTATGGCCATCCTCCACAGTGGAGGTCCTTGGACCCTCAGGATGCCCTACTGAACCGATGATGACCAAGCCCAGAGGAAGGAAAATGGTCCTTTCCACATTCCGTACCGCTGACACCAGGCACCTCTGTCCCAAATCCTGAGGAGCATTCATCCTATCCAGCGCGCCCAATAGCTGAGGTGTACAACTCATTTTCACCACATTCACAGCACTGATTTCATTTCTCCTCTCGAGTGGAAGTGAGCTCTTCCAACTTCCTAGCAGAAATTACCTGTTTGGGGCTTAGTTTTCACAAATTTCCTTGCTCCAACCTACTTTGCTATGAACTGGGAGTTTTACAGATTCTGGGTTCAAGTTTAAGGAGAGGCCCTTATTCATTTTTCTCTTAGTGGTAGACATCGAGCTCCCAGTCTCCGCTGCTAATCGAAATAACTCATTGACGCCAGCACACTGAGTTTCTGTCTTACAACCATCTTCTGTCCTCCCTAAGCCCACCCCCTCCTTTCTACTCAGAAGACCTTCTAGCCTGTCATTTTGTCCATCCTCTTTACTCTGCATTGATAAACACGATATTTACTCTTTCTATGTCTTTCTTTCTTTTCCTACAAGCATGAAATTCCATAGAGCTGGTTCTGTCCTTCAGTGCTCCTATGTCATCACAAGTTCCGTGGACCCGAATGAAGATTCTTTACTTAAAGAGGTTACTGGGGTAACTAAAAGAATGTGTTACCCCAAGACATGAACTAAGCTGATATGGAGAGCTGTAGCAGGATTATTAAAGAAAGCTGTTTGGTTAAAAACATAACTCTCCATGGATGACGTTCTGATTTGGATCAAGAATGTCCCCCAAAGACCTCATCTGCTCATAGGCAGGACTTTTGGAGGGTGATTGGATCTTGGGCACTTACAGCTGACTTGATGTTAGGAGATGGAGTCTGGCTGGCAGAGGCAGGCACTGGGGGTGTGGCCAGGAAGGCTGCTTCTCCCTACTCACCTCCTCCCTTCACTCTGCTTCCTGCCCACCATGATATGACCATGACTGTAATTATGAGCCCAAACAAAACTCTCCTTTAAATTGAGGGTTGTCATGGTTTGTGTCTAGATGTCCCCTTAAAGCCTCACGTGGTAAGAGGTGGCTGGATGCAAGTCCAGGACTGACTAAGGGCCGGTACATCTGAAAATACTTGGAGGGAGGAACATACAAACATACGACTACTTTCTAGAAGACGTTGATGACGAACTCACCATGCCAGAGACTGAGCTCTCTTGTATGGATGATTTCCACTTGAAATTTCCCAAACAGCCCTATCGAATAGATTCTATTCTTATCCCAAATTTAAACAAGAGACTAAAGAATGGTTGTTAAATAATTTGCTCTGTGTCACAGAGCTGGTAAGTGGCTAAATTAAAATTTTTATTATCTAACATGGAAGCTATTCTCTTCACCCTTGTGTTATGCATTTTATTTACTTACTGTTTTCAATTTACTGGCCAAGAGAAATAAAATAAAGAAAAACTTGGAAGCCAAACGTTACGAGGCATTCATGTCTTCAAGTGTAATGATTAGAAATATCTTCCAACACTTTATGACAGTTAACTTGGCTTCACTTGTTCTAATAGCATGTACCATTTCAATGTGTCAAAACAGTCCTTCTGTCCTTTCAAATAGAAAGGTTTTCTAGGATGTGATAGGTCTGCAATAGATATATTTCGAATGAGTTTCCATTAGTGTGATATGGTAAATGTGCAGTATATCAATTCAAAGAGACTTTGCGTTTGGCTGTACTTGCACACTTTATGGAAAAACAGCTTTCGGGATTTAGAAATGTGCGGGCAGGAGTAGAGCTTGACTCAGCTTGTGCTATATAGTCGCTGCCGTCTTTAATAACTATATTCAAACAGATCTGCCTCTTTATCATATGTTTATCGCTCAGTGGTACATGGAGTGGCGGGGGTATGAGGTTAATTTATTGGATCCAAAAATAAAGATTAGAAACAAAGTAATAGTGTGGGATGTAGGTGATGATTCTTAAATCCCTAAAGCAGTTTAACATGTCGTCAGGCGAAAAGCATCCCAGGGATAGAAGCAAAATATGTATTATTGGATCTGCCGTACAGAAGATCCAGAATCAAAATATCTACTTCATCAAAGCATCCAGTTCAAGGTCACATCGTCAAATAAAAGGCCAACCTGAACTAAATACGTTTGTAGTCACTCTAGAACTCTTCTCTTCTGCTTTTTCTTGTGTATACAATCTCCAGTAAGATTAGCATTGAATATTAACGATGCATATGAAATCTGGTTCACATTTCTCAGACACAAGTTTATATATATGATCACTAGAATTGCTTCATATTAACTCTAAAGAGAAAACAAACAGATGAGCATGTATCACTAAGCCCTGAATGGTCTAGTATGATCAACACATACGCTGAATATTTAAATTTTGAAAAAGTATTATAGTAAAAACACATTGCCATCAACCTCCCTCAAAACACTCCCCCTTGCTTCAAACATACTCATCCCATTGTTCTTTCCTCTTTCTGAAGGAGTTCTGGAAGTCCTCTTTCAAGAGTATCTTTACAAGGTGTGATTAAAAAAAAAATACAGTAAATGCTGCTACTGAGTGCCATCCAATGTATAAATATTACACTGTGTCTTCATCTATGTTATTCACCATATCTAGCACTGCGTGACTTAAAATTTTCTGGTGTGCAAAGAATGAGAATATATGTTTTGCATAAGCTTTCCAAGTGATTATGCACACTAAAGTTGAAGAAAGACTGATTTAGGACATGCAGGTCTATTTGAAACACTGGACTGGCTTTCAGAACAAACTAGAATATGCAACGAAAAAATATGAAGAGTAACAAAAAATAAAAACTTACACTGTATTGATGGACACTGAAAGAGAAAAGAGGTAATCATGCAAAGAAATGCAAAATGAAACACAAATCCAAAAATATAGAAATGCATGCAAAAAAGGACCTACGATGTCTGTCTCTTATTTGCTTTCTTGTTACAGGGACAAAATACCTAATATCCACAAGTTAAAGGAGGAAAAGTTTATATTGGCTCAGTTCACCGGGTTTTCAGTCAATAGTTGGCTGGCTCCAAGGTGGGGCGGCATGGGAGATGGGGATGGCAAAGGAGAAACAGTCCAGAGTATAGCAGGTAGGAAGCACCCAGGTTTGTTAAATAAATATGTGCTATATCCACATACATCGTAGGTACTTCCTTCTGGTTATTCTTTTCAGGGGAGAACTATTTCCAAGTTTGGCTTTTACTTTTTTCAAGTCTGTCCTCTTAGTAATTCATAGACATTGTTTCCCAGATCTCATTTCTTACACAAAATCGATCTCATATTGTAAAAAAAAAAAAAAAAAAAAAAAAAAAGTTGCTTTCAAGGATCTTTAGTAAGACAAATACTCTTGAGATTTGTTTGAATTAGAGTTAGCTAACATGTCTTGAGGATCTATAACACATTTTTTTGTGTCTGTGTGTTCTACTCTAATGTAAATTTTGTTTTCTCCACCCTTACAAATCAGTTAAAGCAGACAAATGTATATTAAATGTAATAGACCAAATCTCATTAGCTCCTGACTCATCTTGTCAAAGACAGAATTTAGCCAATTTAATACCCTGTCCCCAAGCTCAAACGGGTGTTTCACCTGTGCCTCACTCTCATGGGACCCATCACATTGATACTACTTCCAGAGGACACCTGCAAATGGCAAAATCCAGTGAAAGTTCCATCTCCCATGACTTGAAAAGGTGTCAGCCTCTTTTCCAAGCAGTGTCTATGGTGTTGATTTCAATGTAGAAGTCAGGGAAATGTTTCTTTCCTCCATGTAGTATTACAAACTGTTACCTAGGAGTCAAGGCGTGTGGGTTTCACAGAGTTCTTGGTGTAAGAGGGATGTTTCCATTTCTACTAGCAGCCTTTTCCCCCCACTGGTTTGAGTCCTTGAAGCCTTACTGATAGAGGATATGGTTTTGCCCACCTTGATTACCCCTAGTCCCTACATGTCCTTCAGATAAACAACAAGAAAGCTCCAATAACTTGATTCTAAGAGGCCAGCCCATACCTTCCTCAGATTATTCCCTGACGATTTTAAGTCATAGCTGAGGAGAGAGCCATGGACTCTCATCCATCCTTACCAGCTCTGTATTTCATCCACTTTCTTCTCATTTTTGATAACCTAAGGGGTGATTATGATAGTGATTTCTTTTCCATAGAGTTTATTTCCAGTGCTTAATCTATATACTACCAATTTTGGCCTTATTACTTTGAAAATCATTCTCCTGGGTGACGGATGGATCTAGTCAGAAATATAATTGCGTCTTTGTTCAATATGAGATGGGTTAAGATTACATTTCCTGTTCTGTGAAATGTTTAAAACCCAAAGATAAAAGCTGTTCATCCATCATGCCCTCATACCCATCTCGAAGGTCTGGCTGCAGAAACGGGGTGGGGTAGTGAAATAGCTACCAGGTGCTGGGTGAGAAATAGCTATCTTAGGGAGAGGAAACCATGCTTGTCGCGTTTCTTGGTGCCTGTTGACACATGGCTTTCTGGGCACATGGACAGCCATCTAATGTTTGTTGTCCATTCCTCATTAAAGGAACCACAGAGCAATACCCTGGGCAGAATTTAGCTCAGTGGCCATTCTTAAGTCCCCTACCTAGAAAATTTTCCTATAGTAGCTAACTGAATGAATCAATGAACCCAAGTAGATAGAGTTTTTAAAGCTAACTAGTATCTTACTCCAAATCCAAAAAGAAGGTGCTTTATTTGGTTTCTTCATGTTTTTAATCGAGGCCCTTAACAAAGCTTCACTGCATTACTGGCTAGTCCATGGCCTGATGCAGACTGCTTCAGATTCTCTGTCTTGAACTGTGTAGTTAGTCGATTTTGGGATTGCGAACCCCATAATATTTGGCATAATAACAGCTACTAAAAGTATGCCGTTGCAATATCCTGAGGCGTTTCATCTAGGTGGCAATCTGGTCACGTGTAGGATCTGATTCCTCAGATGGGAAACTCAGTTTTATCTTTTCAAAAGCTGTTCCGCTTAGTGACAACTTTACTAAAAGTCTTTGAGGGATCCATAAATTGACCATGAAGCACAAACATTTAAGCTCAATGGTGAAGAGTCTCCCTGGTTCCATTTAGAAGGGTTTGATGGTTCCCTTCAAAGGACTGGGATGCTCCATCACAATGAACACTTTGAAGCACAGTGCTCTGTCATCCCGCTGCCTTAGGCCTGCCCGTTTCTGGCATAGATTAGCAGCGTTTGCCTTTTCCCCCTTTCTTTCTTTTTTCTGTATTTCACAATGGGACAGTTTCGCCTTCGTGACTGCCCCTGTCCCATGTGAGACCAAGCTTTTCAAATGGCTTAGGCTTTGCTACTCTGCTGTGTTGAGACGACTTCATTAATGAAAAACGGATTCCTCGGGGGTCTTTTGTTGCCACATTACAGTCTTTGCGTTAGAACATTGCGTACCCCACATACAGTGAGGCAGGCTCGGCTCCCACCAGGACAGTAAAAATTACAGCAGCATATTCACTGGCCTTGGGTGGCTTTTTTCAATACTTTTCTGACAGCAAACAGACTTTTCCTCCACACCTCCTCTTCCTTCTTCCCGAGAAGAAATCAGCTTCAGAAAAAGAGGATTCTTCATTTTTATTTAATCCGTTGGCCTAATATTTCCCCAAAACCTTAACTGTCAAGTTTTCTGGGAGAAAGAACATTTCTCTGGAGTCTGTTGGGTGAGTGGAAAGTGGAAAGTCTGTCGGGTGAGTGGAGTCTGTTGGGTGAGTGGAGTCTGTTGGGTGGTGGAACGCCCAGCATCAAGGCCCTTCTCGAAGTGGGACATGGTCAAGCAGGGCCATTGTGCGTTTCCAAAATGTCTTGAAACAGCTCTGTGGTTTTTTTGCTTGTGGATAAACAATTTCCCTTTCCTGTTTTTCTCACTGTAGGCTCTAATTACATGACAATGAAAGAAAGCCAAAGAGGGTGTAATGGAGAATTTCTAATGAGTCTGCCAAAGAGAAGACGTGAAATTCAATCAATGCAGAAACACTAGAATTGTCTTAAAGGGCCAAAGG
>PVJO010022279.1:0-28767 GCA_004026905.1 Hystrix cristata | reverse complement strand
GAAGGCAGAAACCCAGATAAACTATGAGGCCAGGAAGGAAGAAGCACAGAAGAGATACAAAGTATACCAAACGTGGCCCTTAGTCACATCCAAAGGGGAAAGGCAGCAATGTCAGAGTTGGAAAGAGCTGGTGACCAACACTGGAGGTGGGGCCAATCGGTGATGCAATACTGGCACAGAGACCAGGCTTTCAAACCAGATATGGGATCAGAACACCTGCTCTACCACTTACTGGCTCTGACCTTGGGCAAATTACCTTCTTGCAGAGGGTCCATTTCTTCAAGGTGTAACTGTCATGCCAATGAAGTGATAAAGGATCTAAGTGCTCAGCAGCAGGCCTGGCACGTGACTGTAACTCAGCAGATTCTCTACAGATGAGATGAAGAGGAAAAAAACCGAGAGAAGGCAGGACAGAGAAGTGCCACAGACGATACCCTTTGCAGCCAGAGAAGAACACGAGAGGGGGACAATCAACCGTTCAACAAATATTTGGAATTCAGTAGTGAACGTAACAGGCAAAAGCCCCTGCCTTCAAGGAGATGATATTCTGGTGGGAAGAGAAATGCAGCCAATGAACTGGGAAACAGCATGTCAGGCAAGGGAGAGAGGTGGAAGAACAGGGACACAGGGTGTCAGTTTGAGTGCTCTATTCAAAGGGGCAGGAAAGGGGAAGTGGCTGCAAGCCCTCTCAGGCTAGGTAACAGTGCTGCAAGCAGCAGTGAGGTAGAAGTCTGAGGGCTGAAAGTGGCCGCTGCAGAGGCCCTGGAGTTGGAGTGTGCCCAGTGAGTGCCCTAGACAGCCTGAGAAGGTAGAGCGCTGTAAGCGAGTGGCCCAGTGACAGCGGTGAGGGGGTAGCAGCAGCCTGCTCACACAGAGCCTTGCTGGTCACTGCAAAGACTCCGGCTTTTCCTCAAGTGAAATGAAGGACTATTACAGGTTCTAGGTAGAAAATATACAGCAGAAGACATAAGCAGAAAGAGGGATTCCAGTTCCACGGCTCCAATCACAGAGGAGAGACAACTCTGGAGCTGTCCCCTGTGCCTCAAGCCAGTGGGGGTCTCAGGGTAGATCAGAGTGACCCATAGCAACTGGCCTCCCCTCCTTTCCTGAGAGCTTCCTGTTACTCCCCACCCACATCCACCCGCAAAGCAAAAGTGTGGCAATTTGTGAGAGCACTAACTTTTCCTTATTGCCCATTTAAGTGTCATAGCTATGTAAGGTGTGCTCCTTTATTTCTTCTTTACTGTGGTCCTATAATCCCAGTTTTACAGAAAATGAAGCAAATTGAAGAAACTCTTCCTGGATTCCTAAGCTAACGTGGCTTTTGGTGGCGTGATGCAGTGTCCTTGCCGGGGCATTCTCACACCTGGCGAAGGAGGCACTGGACTTGTCAAATGCTGGAGAGGCTTCCCAGGGCAATGCAAATGCCTAAGCGGAGTTTCTGATGAAAGAAGGCATAAAAGGCTCAAAGGAGCCAGGGTGTACTTCTACACCTCAGGTCAATTAGCCAGAGATGCCAGACTAAATTTCCTTCTCACTTATCCTCATGATGATTGATGAAAGCAGCACAAGACACCAAGAATAGTTTGTAAAAGGAGAAACAAAATATTCTATCACCTCCCCACAATCTTTGATTTGTGGGATAACAGAGGCTTCTCCCAACATCTTGCTGATTGGCTTGGGGCTTCATGGCCCAGAAAGGCTCCCTAAATATGCACTCTCTTTCCATTTCCTCCAATTACAAAGAGCTAAGTAGGGTCACTGTGTAGTTTCCAACTTAGAAACCTGGTGCAAAGGCTAACTGAGCTTTAGCACAGCTTACTTTAAGTCAGTATATTGCCAGACATCACAGTCCTGACCCAGAAAGACACATATAAAATCCCCAATCTCCAGACTCACAAGAGTTACACAGCAAGGGAAGGGTCTCAAAGGGACAGTGGTGAGGGAACCAGATCCTAATGTGACTTTACAACCACCCTTTAAAATGGTAATTTTCCATTCATCAAACACATATTTACTGAGCATATACTATACACCACATACTCAGCACTGTTCTAGGAGCTATCAAAAGAGAGATGAAGGTCAGAGGAAGCTCTGCCTTTATGCGCTTCCTCTAGAAGGGTAGCAAGAGATGGCAAGGTACAAAGACCCAGGAGGTTCACCAACTAGCCCAGGTTCTAGTGTGAATAAGGGGACTTGAATCTAGCTTTATCATACTGTACTTCTGTCTGGGAAAACTGAGTCATGCTGTAACTACTAGGTAGCTAAGTTTTGTGTGTGGGGAAGGGTTCCAGATACAAAAAGGAAAGTGCTAGAAAAGGCTATTTTCCTTTGGTGGGTATCTGAGAATTTCTCCAGAATCTTGGAGATGAACTCAGCTTGGGATCAGGATCCTTCTAGCTTTAGTCAAAACTTACTGACCCTGGCAAATCACTAAAAGCCTTTAGGCTCTAAAACAGGGGGTTAACTTAGTAAGAATGTTACTTTTCACATAGGTTCATTTTCTCTAACAATTCAAATGTATTCGTAGCAGCTGCCTAGAATGCTTGCCTAAGAAGGGTTCTAAAGCCACAGTCATGCCCAGCATAAAGAGCAGACATTGACTAGCAATGTCTGCTATGAGGTTTGAAGAGTGACTAACCTGGCTGGTCACCTGAGAAGACCTTCATTTCTAATAATTTGAGGTATCTAAGTGGAAGTCACTTTAATTTAGTGATAGAATTACAACCTCCCTTCTTCTATGACCTCTAGCCAATTCACAGAAAGTTCCTTAGAGACAGATAGCCTATATTCTGATATAAGACTAAAGATTGTGTTTAATCTTTGACTTACCAGTCTGTTACTATGGCATGTTCGTAAGAATCTAGAAATAGCTGTTATTTAGTATGCTTCACTGAACAGGACATCACCTGTCACCTCTGTGTTTTGAGTTAGTGTTTCCAAAGTTCTCCCATCACATATGCCATTTTGCAAAGTGACTTTACCCGACCACACTCCCATCAAAGAGTAAAGCCAATTTCCCTTCCCCTCTGGAATCTAATCTAGATAAAGCTGTGGCTGCTTTGACCAAAAGAGTCAGGTAGAAGTGACATTCTGAGACTTCTGGGCTTAGAGGGTAAAAAAAAGCCTGCCAAGTTATCAGATTATGATAATGTAAGGGTTGGGAAGATCTGGGTGAAGGGTACACAGAATCATCTGTACTATTTTGGCAATGTTTTATTAAGTCTGAAATTGTTTCAAAAGTAAAAATTAAATAAATTTTTTGTTTTTCAAGGAAGGTGTGGCAGCTTCCACTCTTTGCAGTCTAAAACAAAAGGGGACTAGTTACCCTGAGGATTCCCCACAAAGTGCACTGAGAAGCCCTATGGTGGAAGAAGGTAGAGAGGTAAAGAGAGGGAGAAGGAGAAGACATTGAGCCTTCTTAGTTGATATTAGAGACTGTATTTTTTTCTTTATGGAGTTGAGATAATTTTTGTTAAAATGAATCAGAAGTGTAAGATTCCACCAAAATGGAAAGAGCTGACAGAATATGGGTGAACTGAACCAAACCTTCAAGGGAAGTAAGAAGGTCAAACAAAGCCAGCAGGAGGGGAGAAGCCCAAGCTTGGTTAGGAACACACACTAGAATGACAGCAGTTCGGCAAGGTATCATCTGGGGCCTCCCAGCAGGCAGTCCTCAGATTCCCATCCCTCTCTCCCTTATGAAGTGGCTGCCGACCCAAATGGCTTCTCTCTCTGGACTGCAGGTGTAAGTCAACCCAACAGCAGCCCTTTGGACATGATATAAGCCAGTAGGAAAGTTTACGACTCTTACTGCAGGGTAGCAAAGGCACAGACCCAAGCCAGCACACTGACTGGTACCATCTACATCCCAGCCCCAGTAGATGTCACCTGGAGAAGAGATTCATCAGTCTTTCCTGCCAAGCCCTATCCAAAGTACAGAACCTCTAATCTCTAACATTGGGGTGGTCTGTGACATACCAATAGATAACCAAAACATACATCAAATTTCCACCAGTGGCAAAAAGTTTTAACCTATGGTTTGGTAAGATCTGGGTACCAAATGGGTCTTTCAGAGTTTTCTTATTCTGTCTGAACTACCATCTTACATCTTAGAGGCTTTCTTTACTCGGGTACCTGGTGAGTCTCTGTTACTAGTTAATATCTAAGGCTGAGGATGAAGAAGTACAAACAGCAAATAAATATGTAAAAAATGTTCAACATCACTGGTCATTTGAGAAATGCAAATCAAAACAACACTGAGATTCCATCTCACTCCAGAAAGAATGACTATCAGGAAGAAATCAACCAATAACAAATGCTGGCAAGGCTGTGGGAAAAAAAAGAACCCTTCTCCATTGCTGATGAAAATGTAAACTGGTACAATCATCATGGAAATCAGTATGGAGATTCCTCAAAAAATTAAAACTTCAGGTTCCATTTGACCCAGCTGTTCCCCTTCTAGGTATTTTCTCAAAAGAGTTAAAAGCATCATACCATTGTGATATATGCACACCCATATTTATAGCAGCACAATTTATAATGGCTAAATCTTGGAAACAGCCCATATGCCCATCAACAGATGAATGGATAAAGAAAATGTGGCCTTTATATACAACGGAGTACTACTCTGTCATAAAGAAGGATAAACCTGAGTCATTTTTAGGTAAATGGATGCACCTTGAGACTATAATCTTAAGTGAAATAAATCAGACACACAAGTTTAAATATTGCATTGTTTCTCTGGTGTGAGAAGCCCAACAGGTAAATAAAGAGCATAATGGAGGATAGATTTTGCTGAGTAGGAAAAACATGTTCAAATGGGCGGGGGAGCCAGGCGTGGTGGCATATGCCTGTAATCCCAGCACTGAGGAGGCTGAGGCAGAAGTATTGCTATGAGTTCAAGGCCAGCCTGAACTACATCCCAAAATCCTGTCTCAAAACAAACAAAAAACCAAATGGGAAGTGGAACAAGGGTGGTGGGAGGAGAAAGGGAAGGAAGGGAAAAGGAAAAAAAAGACAATGGAAGGAAAAAATGGAAACAAAGCTTTTGTAAATGGGAAGGGGAAGAAGAGTTGAAGGGAGAGGAAGAGAAAGGGGAAAAAAGAAGAATTAAGATATATTATGTACCTGCTATAAATAGGGAAGGGAATAGAGGGGAGGGACGGGGAAGAGGGGGGAGAACCAAGATGCATCATGTACAGGTACAAAATAAATGTAATGAATGTAATCATTATACGTACATTGTACCAATACATGTTCTTGGTTAAAAAAAGATATATTATGTAGAGGTACAAATTCCCTGTGATGTATATGATCATTATATATGACAAATATGTACTGATTTTTAAAAAATGAATTATAAATAAATAAATAAAATACACAATGGACTATTAGCCATAAAGAAGAATGAAATTCTGATATTTGCAGGGAAATGGATTGAACTGGAGGACATCATATTAAGCAAGGTTTAGAAAGACAAGTATCACATTTCCCCCAATATGGGGAATCTAAAAAAAATAAAGACAACATGAAAATAGAAGAGATACTATTATTAGGCACAAGGAGGTGAATAAAGGTGTAAAGGAGGGCAAGAAAGGGGACAGAAATAACTAAAATATGTTATACACATGTATCAAATCTTAGATCATATTTCTATTTTTAAAGTACAATATTAAGCAACAACAGGAAATAAACTTTTCTTTTTCAGATTAAAAAAAATACTTAACTCCACACTCCCCCCACAAAATATTTAAGGCTAAGGTTCTGTCACTTGTAGCCTTAAAATGGTGAAAGCCTAAACCACAATAGTAAGAACAAGGTTGACTGAATTCAGACATTAAGAAGTTAAACTGAATAAAAAATGGAAACTAACTGAATTTGGAGAGAGAGGTGGTGTTTGAACAAAGTCTGTGCTGGGGATAGGTGAGGGACAGATTCTACTAGAGTGTGGCACAGGTGAGGACAAGCTTCATGGAGATGCTATTTTATTATCATCTCCAGAAATGTGTGATGCAGAGCGGGAATGCAGGGTGGGGAGTGAAGTAGCAGAAGAGCAAAGGTAGGCTACATGGACCAGCATGGCAGGTTAGAGGCCTGATCTACATAAAAACTACTTAAGTGATGGATTTTAAGCTGATGTAGTTATTCGGTGATGTATCTGGTGGTCTTGGAGTGGACACATTTTGCACATGGGAGGGACGTGAATTGTAAAAAAATACAAAAAGCAAAAATACAAAAATGAGGCTCAATCCTTCCCTTTTCCCTCTGCCAGCCAGAGGGGGCCTCATCTGACTGCCAGCCATCACGTCTCTCCCCAGGGTGACGCTTGCGCTATAGCAGCTTGGAGGGTGAGGGACCGGGGGCCACTGTTGATGTCCCTCAGGTGCGCAAGGCCCAGTGAGCCATGATCAACACTCCAACCCCTCCTGGACTCTTCAAAAGCAGCAGAAGATGCAATTTCAGCCTTTTCCACTCTCACAGAAACTATGAGTCAAGCTGCTGCTTCTCCCAGTTTGGCAAAGCTGTTACCACCACAGCTGAGGCTGTCCTAGATGCCCCATGGTTGCTCTGAGAGATACCTGTCTTGGCCACAGCAAGCCTGAAACATGGATCTACCCCAGACGACTGCCACTCAACCTCTTTGAATGACCTCACTCCCTTTAGTCATTACTTCAAAGTCCCCAGATAGGTCTGCAAAATAGGGAAGCTGCATATGAGTGAGCCACTCTTCTCTACATATGCAAGTTTCCCTCACACTCCTGGGATAAGCCCCAGAGGGCTCCCTCCTGGGCACTACCCCACTGGCTGCAGCACAGGTCCCAATGAAAGCCTCATTCCAGTGGTTCTACTGCCTACTCAAAATTCTTATCTTGGGTAGAGTAGGCTAAGCAGGTTGCTCTAAGCAGGTTGCTCTAAGGAAGAGCTGTAATACTAAAGGCTATTACTCCTGAAGAGCTTCAGAGAGTGGTGGAACAGCAAAGAACTAAGACTGGTGGAAATCAGCAGTGATGTGCAGAGACTTCCAGTGACCTACAGAGATCTTCAGAGAGGGAATGGAAGCCGCTGGAAGAGCTCCAGAAAGCCACCAAAGGGGCTTATGGGCCCAGGGTGTGGAGGAGTTGATAAGAGTGTCTGGGAGGCACCAGGAGCTGTAATGCTAAGAACCTTCCTGCTAACTCAAAGAATCATGAGAAATAAATCACTGGTGTTATAAGCCACTGACTTTTGGGGTGATATTATATAACAGATAACTGAAACAAACTTGCTGAGCCTCAGCTTCTAACTGTTTCACAGGACTGATGCTACAGAGTTGTCATGAAGATTACATAAGGCTGATTCCAAACACTGTGCTCAAGAAACTAGTTGTTATAGTTATTAGTATTAAAAAACTGTCCAGGCCAGGCGTGGTGGCACACACCTGTAATCCCAGCACTCAGGAGGCTGAAGCAGGAAGATTGCTGCGAGTTCAAGGCCAGCCTGGGCTACACAGCGAGCTCAAGGCCAGCCTGAACTACATAGTGAGAGTCTGTCTTAAAAAAAAAAAAAAGCCAAAACTGTCCAGGCTGTCCAGGAGATCCCTGATAAAATCTGCAGGTGTGCCCTCTGGGAATCCTTATTCTCACAAGTATCTGTTGCTTCTAATCACATAGTTACCCAAGACAAATGAAAAGCTTTGGTTTTGTTTCGTTTTTGTGGCTACAATATCTGAACAATGAACTCTTCATCATAAACTGGTGACCAAAGGCGGCTCTGCTTAGATTAGCCATCTTTTCTACCCATCCACCCAGGCAGTTTGTTAAGCCCTTACTAATTATCAGACATCATTAAGAAAGGCTGAAAGAGATCTTCCCTTCTTTTTAAAAGAAATCACATTCACCTGTGTAGCCATTAACAGAAAGGACTATAAACCTGAACTTTAGCAGAGAGAACGTGCAATAGTAGATGAACCTAAAATCATCCTTCTGAAGAGAAAAAACTTACATTTTCAAATGGAGCTCAAATACACCAAAGGAGAATACATGATTCTGACTGGAGATCCCCCAAATAATCCCATGAGCAAGGTATAAAATGGTTCCCCCAAAGGGTTCATACACCCAGTGAACATACACCCCCAAAGGGACCTATTCCCCCATTCACAGAACCTGGACCCCAGATGAGAGAAAAATTTGACCATCTGATATCACCTGCTATGTATGGTGCAGAATGGGACCAGGTAGTTAATAACTCACAAATAAGAGAGAAATTCCTGAGTATATCTGTAGGAAAAAATGTTGAACAGGTTTTGACTGTCTTTGTGAAATCATTTTTCTGAAGACTTGGTTACTGATGTGCTTTGGGGGAGAGTGACCAGATTATGAGAGTGCTGACCTCGCCAACGAATTAACCCATGGATGAGTTCCTCACTGGATGGGTTAAGGGGCCTAGCTGAAGGGAGTAGGTTATGGGAATGAGACCTCAGGTGTAGTGATACCTTGGTACTATCATTAATTGATTCTAGGAGACATAATGAGTACCAAAACAATGCGCACGAAGCGAAACTGTTTTGGCTGGAAAGAGTACCAAGTCACAGGCAATAGACACTGACAAGTTCCAGCTTGTGCATCAAGTACTAAATAAACAAGGAGCAATGAGGAAAATGTTCACATCAAAATGCACAGAGGTCCAAATGTGATGAGCTTCAAAGCAACTGAGTACTATATCTTTTCCCCAGCCCCTTCCTCTTTAGCTCTTTCCCCTGTTCTCTGCTTCTTGGCTGCCATGAGGGGAGCAGCCTTCCTCTGCCACGCTCTGTCACTATTTTTCTGTCTTACCACAGGCCTAAAAGCATTGGAGCCAGCCAACCAGGGACAAAAACCTCTGAACCTTTAAGCTAAAATAAACCTTTCTTCCTCCTTCAAGTTGATTTTTGTAGGTATTTGGTTATAGCAATGAAATGCTAGCTAGTAAACCCACTATCAGAATTCTAATCTGGAATGTGCTGCTTCTAGTTGGGTGACCTTGTGCTAATCATTATTCTTTAGTTACTTCACTGTAAAGTAGGAATAAACTCATAGGACTGTTGTAAGGATTAAACATATATGCATATAAGGTTCTTAGGAGAGCATTAGCACACAATAGGCACTCGATAAGAATTAGCTGTTTTAAAAAGCTGAAAGAACTGTAAGAGAGCAGTTATTGTGCAAACTCAAGGGTTACAAAATAGTCACCAAGACATCTAGCACAGTGCTTCTCAAGAAGTTTTATTTTTAATCCTTCTTTTTTTGTAAAAGGCAAGATTACATGCTTGAATGTCACAGGAATGTGAAACGGCTCTTAAAAGTTTCTAAATGTTTACTCTCACTTTCTATACTTTTCATCATCCAGTAACCATGCACTGTTTGTAGACTGGCATTTTTCTCAAGACTGAACTCTGAGTAGCACTGTTCTAGCACAGAAGACAGACTCGGAAGATGACTAAAAATTCAACCAGCAGGTTAAATTATGAAAATTTTAGTAAAGAAAACCAGCCTCAATAACATGGCAAGAGGATGACTTGAGGGTCAATAAGTTGACAGATAAAATAACCCCAACAGGTGAAACCTGAAATGCAAAACTGGCTGCCAAATCAAGAACCCGATTAATATTCCCACCCTTGTCCAGTGCTGTAGGGGTGGCCCTCTGAGAACCCGCTGGCCAGAAGTCATCACCCCAGAGGGGACAGTTTGAAAGAAGATGGCAGAACTGACGCGGGTCTAAGTGGGAAGTCACCCTCAGCCATCACCACTAATATTAACCACAAGCCAAACAGTTTCTTCTCTGCCAAAGAAACCATGCAAAAATTTTCTTTGGTGACACGGGACTATACACATACATATCTACATATTCACAGACACCCACCTGTGGTCTTAGGAGGCTCCTGAGGTCCACTTTGCCAGCCATACTGTGGATATCCCTGGTAGGGGTACCCCTGAGGAGGTGGGTAGGGTGCCCCCCCCGGCCCCATAGCTGGTTGTGGATAAGGTGGGTACGGGGCCGTTGGGCCTGGGCCCGGATATGGTGGAGGGTTCTCTGGGTTCATCATGGACCTGCAAAGGGCACACACAAGAGACAAAAAGAATGAAAATTATTTGCATTTAACAGGTTCGTGATGGGGCCATACATGCGCAACTGTCCCACTCAGCAGTTTGTACCTTCGGTGGTACATGCATGACTAACTGTCCCATTGGGCAGCATGTAGAACCCAATGGGACTGTCCCATAGTGCCTGATGTAACAGTCATGCATGTATCACTGGTGGTTCAACTTGGTGGGAATGTGTTAGCTCACGGAAATTAGGGAAAAAATTCCCAACCCATGAGATCATTTACAAAATGCCTTAAAATGTGTCTTAAGATTCCTGTAATCTCCAGCTCTGTTCACTGTTTTCTTCTCATCATCACCACAATTGACAATTATCTTATGTACCTGCTTATTTGCTTTTGTCTGTCTCTTCTACTAGACAGTTTTGGATCACCACCATGTCCCTGGAGCCCTGCACTGTGCCTGCACAAGGCAGGCCCCTAAATAGATGTGTTTGTTGATTAAATAACAAGATAGTTTTTAAAAATTCCCTTAAGTTCCATAAATGTGACCAGAGAACTTTAAGATGACAGTCTAATAGTACTATGAATCTGATCAGTCAAAACTGCCCCTGTACTAGAAACCCTCCAAAAAACCGGAATGGGTAGCAGAGACTTCTAACAAGCAGCACTGCTAGCTGTGACATGGGACTACACACATGCACACCTACATAGTCAGGATATCCACCTGTGACCAATCAAATCTGTAACCACTGCTTTGGAAACTGAGGTGATCCTGGTTGCTCTCCCTAGGCCCGCTTCTCTGAGCAGCTGGGCAGCCATATCTCTGGAGAATGCTGAGCATCTCCTGAACCATCCAGGCTTCCAGGACCCTGAAGAGCTCAGCAGAAACCCTCATTTGTATTTACAGGGTCCAGTCTTCAGCAGTTTGCTTCTGTGAGGAAGGCTATGCTTCCCAGTCCCCAAGCCTTTTAACCATTCTCTCGACTGGACTTAAAGCTTTGAAGGCCAACGTCTTGTTTCCAACACTTCTGTCATCTCCACAGTCCCCCATACAGTGATTTCCAGATTAAAAGCAAATAAACCATCACTGGGGATTACAAAGTATACACTCTACATATGACATATTCAACATGATGTCTAGCATACTGCTGTCCATGTCCTGTACTGATATTTAACTTTTTATCCATTTCAGCATCTTCTATCCCCAACTAAACAGTGAAAGTCTCACACTCACGTAATTTCACTATTCCTTTTCACAGCATGCAATCAATAAATTCCTAAGTGACTTTATATGGAAGACAGAAGAGTTGTAAGAGAAAATTTGGGGTTGGGGATTTAGCTCAGTGGTTAGAGTGCTTGCCTAGCAAGTGCAAGGCCCTGAGTTTGATCCCGAGCACCAAAAAAAATAAAAAAATAAAATAAAAACTGAGCATGATGACTGGATGTTCGTGCTGTGTGCATGAAATGTACCTTCTGCGAACCTTGTTACAACATCAGCACATTACCTGTCTGATGTGAAAATGAAAGAGAGAGACAGAGAGAGAGAAAATCTGCACGAAAATTAACAGTGGAATTTTTTGGTTGTCCACACAACGTCCATACTCTCTTCCTAACAGTAGCCAGATTTCCAGCTAGGTATGCATTCATCTTCCCCAGAGCGCACATGCCTCAGGGATAGTTTATCACACCCCAACTCCAGGGTGAGACTTGTCTGTATAAACCAATCCAGGTCACTACCTCTCCTTTTTCATTACAACTAATTCAAGGAATCTAGGACTAAGCCAATCATGAACAGCATCCCCTGACCACTAGGATTGGTTCTGAAATGGTTCAATCAGTAAATAGCTCTCCTGATACTCCCATCTGTCTTTCTTCCTCCTCAAAACAGGTACACACAAAGTTTAGAAAAGACATGGCCCACAAAACTGCTGACAACCAATTTACAGCCCTGTCAAACTTAAGATGAAGAGGGCACTTCAGAAAGACACAGCAAAAAGAAGGAAAGAAATAGGATTCCAGATCATTTTTTATCTGTTTATAAATCAAAAGACGGAAGTCCAGCCTAACCCAAACTACCTCTATGAAGCTTCCCCTTATGAGTAACATTTAATCAAACACTCACTTACACAGTACTGACTCAGTGCCTTTTAGAAAAGGTGGTGAACAGACTGCTGAAGTAGAGGTTTAAACCCAGGAGGCAGCAGGGGTGGAGAAAACCCCCTAAAGGAAGAGTTTAAAAATTGGAAGTTTATATTATGGCATCATGATAGTTTGAGAGTCTATTTTCACCCATGCATGCATTCTGGGCCCCATTTTAGAGTCTTTTTGTTTTTGGGGTTTTTTTGGTGCTGGGGATCAAACTCAGGGCCTTGCTCTTGCTAGGCAAGCACTCTAACCACTGAGGTAAATCCCCAGCCATAGAGATTCTTATTGTTAACAGGGAGTCAAAAAAGAACTAGAGTTCTTCTCCTTCTCTGATCTCTAGTCTAGGCCAACATGGCACCACACCCTGATCAGGGAAGCCTTTCCCCTTAATATAAAGGTTTATAACTAAAACTACCATCACCACCCAAATCTGGACATAGGTAAATGCTGGCCATATCTGTGTTTTATTTCTTCTGTCTTACCAGGTCAGCTGTGGAAAACCTAATGAGCCCTGATTAACAGAGGTATCAGTCTCATCAACCCCCCCATATAACCATTCCATTGTTTACTTTTAAACCACAAAAGTAGAGCTCAGCCCTCACAACTACTCTCTCCTGAAAATTACGTATGTGATCTAATTTCACTAAAAATATAGTTTAACTTGTTCAGTCTAACAAGACTTTGCAGTAATGATCAGTCTCACTCTGCACAAAGTCTGGACCTGCATTTTTCTAAAGACAATGTTCTAAGAACAGTGAGCAGTGAGTAGAAAAAAAGAATGAAGGGTTTAGAACTAGGACTTCAGGCCTCCATGTTTCACAACTTTTTTTCCTTTTCTTGAGGCACTATGTAGCCCAAGCTGACTTGAACCCCTGATCCTCCTGCCTCAGCGTCCTGAGTGCTGGGATTATAATCGTGTACCACCATACCCAACTCCATGACTTTTCTTGATCCACATGTTTGCATATATTCCTCACTATCCTGTGCAGTTCTCTCCCTGGGGCCCTCAAAACTCTCGTTCAAGGGTACATGTTCTTCCATTCAATCATGCCTCCGTCTTATTTTTTGTAGGTATCTCTCTCCCTCTATCTGAGGAATCGTGTAATATCTAGGGGAAAGATTCATCTACTGTTCACAGTGGCACTAATAAAAAAAGCATAAACCCCAAAGGTGCTCTAGCCACCATGACCCACTCTCATATATACTCTTGCCCTGCATCCCCAAGACAGTCATCTTAGAGGAATAAAGACCTGGTTCTATTTTCACTTTCTTCTGATCAGGAAAAAGTCCCAGTAAGAGAAAAGCAAAAGTCACAGAAAGAGCATCTGAGCTGAATCAAAGATCTTAGGGCTGGTATTTGAAAAGCAGGACTTCACCCAGTGGGAATCAATTATTCCCAAACTGGTAAAGAGTCGAACCAGAGTAAAAAAGATTGCTTAACACTAATGTGGTCTAGTTTGGTTTTTACCTAACAAAACCAAAATACAAAGTTTAAAATTTAAGGTATGACACTGAACTTTGTAACATGAGCATTTCCCCTTACAAATTAGGTCAGGTAAAAAGCAAACCCTACTATAGCAGAGCATTACATTAAGGATCAAATATAAACAGTGGAAAGTGAAGTATTAAAGAAAAATCAGAGCTTTGAAAGGGACAGCTCAAACAGCACAGCAGCCAAGATCCATTAATAGACTGTATCGAACACTGCTACCCCACAATCCCATTCAAGACATGCTCAAAGTCACAGGATTAGCAGTCATTCAACCATACAATGAGAAGCAATCTATTCTTTGTGAAAGTGGTTCATGGAGACAAGACACTATAAAAGACCTTATCGAAGCAGAGATCCAAGTAGTAAAGAATAATAACAACTTTGAAAAACAGCCTTACATTACAATCTACCTGGTAGACAGACTGGCATTGATTCTGATGGCAGTAAAGTAGACAATTTTCATGTAGAAAAACTAAACAGTTTCAAAGAAAAAAATTACATATATTAATACTTGGGAGGATATCAAAGGAATGACTCATCCAATCACCCAGAGTAAGCCCATGTGTGCAGAATTTCTAATTGGCTTTTTATTGCTTCATACATAAATGAATTAATGAAGATTATCAGACATTGGAGGAAAGCCTCCAACAAAAAAGGCCAAAACACCACAGGAAAAAAACAATCCACATGTCCAGAAAAATTTAAAAAGTTTAAATTTTGGTGCATCTATGTAATATTCATATGAATTTCTTTGCATTCGTGTGTGTGTGTGTGTATGTGTGAGTGCACACGCGCTAGGCAAGAAACCCAAGACCTCATGCCTGCTAGGTAAGCAAGTGCTCTATCACAGAGCTTTACACCTTGTTTTAAATTTATGCTCTGAAGTACAGTGTAATATTATGTACTTAATATTATAATACTATACATGTACTTAATATTATATTAAGTACAGTGTAAAGAAAACTTCTAAAGCAGCCAGGTTCAGCACCACACACCTGTAATTCCAGCTACTAGGGAGCTGAGGCAGGAGGACTGCAAGTTTGAGGCTAGCATGAGGAAATTAACAAGACCCTGTCTCAAAACAAAACAATAAAAAAAAAAGGCTAGGGATGTAGCTCAGTATGAGGCCCAAGGTTTAATCCCTAGCACCACAAAACAAATTCTAAAACTATATAGTAAGCCTGATGCCAACTTTCTTTAAAATGAATACTGATAAGTAGACCAATATAACAGAAAGAAGCGTCCTAAAACAAACCCACACAGTATAATCAACTAATTTAACAGAAAGGCATCACTGCAGTTCAGAAAACAAAAGGTAGTGTTTTCAGAAATACAGTCTGAGGGTTGGGGATTTAGCTCAGTGGTAGAGTGCTTGCCCAGCAAGTGCAAGGCCCTGCATTCCATCCCCAGGACTCCCCCTCAAATTATTTACGTATATATATATATTTACAGAGAGAGAGAGAGAGAGAAAGAGAAGCACGAGCGAGTGCCTTGATCCCTATTCTTGTACAAAAAAAAATAATTCACGATGTATTACAGACTATAAATAAAGGCTAAATAATCAAGCTTTTAGAAAAACACGTATCATATATTCCTGACAGGCAGGATTTACCTTATGACCCAGGAACTCTACTTTTAGGTATACAGTCATTCCTCACTTAATTACTGGGATATTTTCTGAGAAATGTATCATTAGAGGATTTCACTGTGTACAAACATCACAGAATATATTTATACACACTAAGATGGTACCAGGTCACTAGATGACATAGTCTTATGGGACCACTGTAGTCTATGCAGTGAGTTATGGATCATGATGCATTCAGCACAGGACTATGTACTAAGAGAAGGGAGTGCACAGATCCACCAAATGACATGTATGAGAATGTTTGAAGCAGCTGTAGTTATAATAGCCCCAAACAGGAACCCATCCAAATGGTCACCACCAGTAGAACAGATAAATTATATTTATACCGTAGAAAACTACCCAGCTATAATAAATAAAATAACTAATACTACATGCAACAACATGAATGAATCCCAAAGACAAAGATGAACAAAAAAACCAAACTCAAGAGCCAGGTGTGGTGGCACATGCCTGTAATCCCAGCACTTAGGAGGCTGAGGCATGAGAATCATCACAAGTTTGAGGCCAGCCTGGACTACACAGTGAGACTCTGTCTCAAAAAAAAAAAAAAAAAAAAAAAAAAAAAAAAAAAAAAAAAAAAAAAAAAAAAAAAAGGGCTGGGGATTTAGCTCAGTGATTAGAGTGCTTGCCTTGCAAGCATAAGGCCCTGAGTTCAATCCCCGGCACCACAAAAAAAAAAAAACAAACTCAACCAACTTCAGTGATGCCATATGACTGTTATTTGAGGTGCAAGAATGCCAAGAGTAATCCAGGTACACTGAGAGGAGAGACACAGGGGAGCCTTTAGGAATGATGGAAGTGTTCTATATCTTGAGCTGGGTCATGTTTACATAAAAACACATAAGCTTATGGAGTTGAACGTTTAAGATTTTCATACTCTAAGTTGTAATAATAATAGCAAACAGACACTATTTAGCTATAAGGAAAAAATATATATAGGCAGTACTGAGGATTGAACCCAGGGTCTCTGCACCTGAGCTACATCCTTAGGCCTTTTTTTTTTTTTTTTTTAATTGTGAGACAGTATCTGTAAGTTGTCCCAGGCTGGGCTCAAACTTTGCAATCCTCTTGCCTCAGCCTCCCAAAGTTCTGGGATTACAGGTGTGCACCACCATACTTATCAAGGAAAAAAAGTATTTATAGTGGTTTTTTCCAGGGTACTGGAATTATGGGCAATTTTTACTATTTACACCTGTGTTAGTGAAATTTTCAGTAGGAGAACCCATGGGGGAGGCACAGGTGTCTTAATGCTTTGTAATTTTCATGCTGCCTACCTCTTTTTTAATGGCTAGAATACCTCCTTAGACTTATCCATTTCCAATACACCAATTTTTCTTCCTATCACTAATCTTCTCGTGTTAATCTATTCTACATATACTTTTTGCTGTGATTTTTAATAGCTGTCACTCACTTTTTCACAAGACAACTTCAGTTCCCCTAAGGTCTTTAAATGTTTTCTTTCTGTTTCAAACTAAGAGGTCACTCTGTATGGGTACGAGACATGGGTAAAATGAACCAAACTTACTTTGGTTATATGCAGACTTCCCTACCTTGGGCCAGCTCTCCTTACTATCAAAGCATGAAGTCATGCATATCCTTCTATCCTTCAATACCTTTTTCTCAGTAACTTATACAGTTTTTTTTTTTTAAATAACAAAGACCTATCTTTTGCAAATGGGAAGGGGACCAAAAGAGTTAGAGTACAAAGAGTTAAAAGAGTATAAAGAGGTAAAATGTGTTACATACATGTACTACAAACATGTACTAATAAAATTTAAAAATTTTAACATGTTCCCATTGGCTTGAACCTCTGGTGGTATGTGCATGACTGTCCCATCGGGCAGCTTGTACCACTGGTGGTACAAATGGATCTAATCATGTTTAGTGGGCTTTTTACTAATAAAATTAGTGACTCAAGCCTCCTGGCAGTGAGACATAGGAATTATGGCCTGTCATGAACGTGTTAAGAACTCAGAGACCTAAAATGGTCTCTTTCAGCTGACCTTTCAATAAGACCTTTATAAAATAGATTGTTTTACATTCTAGGCCCCTCACTTTTTCTTGAAATCTTAGACTTAGAATTTTGAGTGTGGTTTGTTAGGTTAAAAAACCACTTTTGAATTACTGGGTTTGTGCTACCATATCACCCATCTCTGGTTTACAGTTTCATTATATTTTAGCATTGACGTATTAGTTTATTCCACTCACATAGTCATTTATTCATTTCATGAAAATTTCCAGGACCACTGCCTATAAGTCAGCAACAGTGGTTCCCAGAACTACTGAGACAAGACAGTTCCTATTCAGATTATCAAGAGAGACAGTAACATTAGCATTCACAAAACCAAGCTGAGACAGAAGTAGCAGAGTCTTGTAAGCTCAGAAGCAAACAAGTGACTAGTCAGGGAAGGTAAAGGCAGCTTCTAGGAGGAAATGATGACCACACTGAAAGCTATGTTAAAATTCAGATTACTTCAACCTTCATCCTTCCATCAGAGAGAGCAATTTGCAAAAATGCAGAGGATTTGAGGGATCGAATAGGCTCACTACCGCTGAAGTACATGCATGGAATGAAGGTGAAGGTCAGCACGGCCTGCTGAGAGTGGACTTTCAGGATCGTTGCACCTTTCTTTCCTATAGTATTACCTCTTTTGAAAGGATTCATGTAGTTTTATTGATATATGTCAGATAACACTGGTAAACAATCATTCATTCAAAAATATTTATGAAATAACTACATGTTAGGCCCAGATTTGGGCATAAGAACAAACTTTAACATTAGATTAGGCTTTGTGAGAAATATGAAAATAAAAATGTTTTCCATTAGTCTGTTACACATCAGAAAAAGCTGGAAGTTCTCCGAATTTCACACATATATTGAGGGTGGTCTGGCTATGAAGACTAGACAAAACTCACTTTAGCAGGTCCAGAGGACAGCGCTGCAAAGACTTATAGAAGATTACTAAAACTGAGGTACAAGGAGAGGCCTGAATGACTCCACAGTAGAAGAATCATGCCACACATGGGCATGACAGTGAGCAGTGCTAAGAAATGATAGTCTCAAATCCAAGCCTGGAAACTTTCTGAGAAGCCCAGAGAAGTTCCCTTCCATAGAGGAATGCATACTACTTGCTAAAATCTTCTTGCATAAAGCTTTTTATAAAGAACCACTGGCTGAATCTAGGACCTGTTGCTCTATTAGTGAAGGCAAACCTTTTAGAGCTTTCAATAATAACAGTCCACTGCAGCGCACGTGCCATAGGCTCACCATCACTGGATAACATTAATCAGCCCTCAGAAAAAATTATTACTACCTGAAATATCAATGACTAAAACAGTCTACCTTTAGCCACCCATCCCTCCCTAATGTTTGAAGAATATCCTTTCTTTTACAGGGGCTTGTCTTTTTTCTTCTTATAAACTCTTTAATAAAGACAAATTAATTAAACCCCAAATAAATAAAAACATTTTCTCCTCTGAACCACCAATTCCATGTCTCAGAGTTCATCCTACACATTTAATACTACTGCCAGTATGTAAAAATCAAAACAAGAAGTACAAAACCCTCAACTTTATACACACAATGAGAGACATACTATAGTATATTTATATTAGCTATCTAACATACACACAGGACACATAACATCCCAAAAGTCCATCATTATGGAAATGACTAAATAAACCCAGTACTTCCAAACAATGAAACTGCCATTATATGACTCTTAAGAAGAATAGGTAGACCAACATGTGCAGATATGGAAAAATGCCAGTATGGTGGAAAAAAAATTAGCAATTTGCAACACAATACATTCAATTACTCTATTTGAGTTTAAAAATAAAGTTCTATTTCTAGACTTCAATAGATTACACAGTTATACTAATGAATACAATTATTGATTAAACTGTACACTTGTGTTATAAATGCTTTTTTATAAATGTGCCATATTATACAAGTTTAAATCCCCGCTGATCACTTTTGATAAAGGCAGCCACATGGATTTTAGGAGAAAATAATCCACTTCTTATTTAGAAGAGAAGCTATGCTTCTAGATGCTTCCAACAACCATCCAGGTATACTGAGAACAAATGTGTTCCAGCTGCCACCTGGAAAACCTGGCTTCCAGGCAGGATCTACATTAGCAAGCAGTCCTACAGGTTTCAGGCCAACCTTGCCAAGGGTCCCTCCTCCAGCCTTCACTTATCACATACATTTCTCTGCAAAACCCAGAGGATTCCCTGAATGCAGACTTGCTCTGCCTTCAGCTTCAGGAAGGAGTCTCCAAACATGGACTTCAACCCCTTGCATGACAGCTCCCAGCAGTAAACCAGCACACCACACCCCCAACAACACTGCAGGGCCCCCTTGTGGGGGAGGGGCACACCCAGCCTCTCCTACCCACTTACAGGCTCTGGTCAGCACCCCATCAATTCTGCTACCTGTGAGTCCAGGGAGAAGCAACCAGCAAAGGAGCCAACCAGCAAAGGTTGGCTCCTCCTCAGAAAATGGCTGGGGCCTCTGAATTACATCTAGTCACTGGGACATACATGACAGCACTGTAAGTCTGGAACTTCAAAGAGTCTACCCTTAAAGTGAGAATGGAGAGAAAATGAGGCCCAGCAAGAGAAAAGATCAAAAGAGAGGGCAGCAGTGAACAGAAGAAAATGGAAAAGGGAAGGCTGTTAACACAGAAAGTGAGTTGGAGAAGTAAAAGGAAAGGTTAGGGCCACGAGAAAGAGAAGGGAAGAACTCTGCCCCCTGCCAAGTTGAGAGGACAGAGTAAAAAGGGACAGGCCATCCCTCCCAACAAGCCCAACGAGGCCACTTCCCAGGCCAAGTCCCCTGCTAACAAAGCCCCTGAAACGGCAGGTTCTGCCTACCTCCTCCCAGAGCATTAGATTAGGCTTTGTGGGCAAGTTAAAATCTTGTTGGCTTAGAAAAAGGCCCCTACAGCTTAATACACTAGCAATTTAACTAAGCACTCCTGGTTCTTGCTGATTACCAAGGCTTGCTCCACCATGAAAGCACACTCTTCTGACCCTCGCAAAGAGCCGCAGCTCAGTTAACACTACAGGCAATTCTTAATGGACAATAGCGAATTTCACTTCACAGCACCAAGTACGAATCCTGCCTACCCAGTGCGGCACCCTAAGAGAGCATACAACCCCAGGACAGCTCACCCTCCCCCTTCCTTCTGTTTTCACAGGATTTTTAAAAGCATAGGCTTTGTGGACAACAACAGCTGGAAAAAAGAAATGCTAGAGACAACCTCAGATTCCTGTCATTAGTAACATCCACAAAGACAGCCTTCTATATGTGAAAGACAAAGGGCTCAAAGTAGTTGGGGGAACTGAGGAGTTTCTTAAAAATGGCACCCCACCAGCCTCCAAGAAAAAAACAGTTTTCCAAGAACACATCTTCAAAGAAAAAACAATATATCACAGCATCGATGAAGCCAGGCCCCTGGATTTAATATAGTATACACCAGAGTCTCAGCACCACTTAGACCTCCTTTGGGAAACTTTGCATCAAAAGTGATTTTGAATTGCACTTACTTCTTTTTAGCTCCTAGATTCTGTAGTCTTCCTAGCATTAGAAAGCCACAGGAGGTTTAGGACCAGATTTAAGGGGCTCTGTCCAAAGGCCTGCCTATTCTAATCATCCCTACAACCCATCTACTGCTGCCTGGAAAACTCACAATTAGTGAGTCATACCTCTGGGTGCAGGCAGTATTTCCACATGTGGAATATGAGGCATGATTTGGGAAGCATGAACAAACAATTTAATTTTAACCTTTTATATTTACCTTCTATTTGTGATAGGTGATACAGTAGTTTTCAATTTAAGGTAATGATGAAGTTTCTTTTTTAAATAAATTTTATGATTAAAAAAACGGTTCAATTTAAAGAAGAGAGCTACTTAAATAGTAATAAAGATGGTATGGCGTTAAGACAAAAATCATGCAAGTGGAATACAAATGAAGTGGAATTCCTCTTTACCTTAAACACAACCCCTTCTCACTGGAGCTTCTCATATAGCCACCATCAGATATTAAAGATCGCTACGAACAGTTCGACAAAGTTAGAGCCAGAGCTGGGCCTGGCTTCGTAGTCATGTAATGCCAGTACTCTGAGAGGCTGAGGCAGGAGGAATGCAGATTCAAGCCCAGCCTAGATAACTGAGGGACTTAGCAAGATTGTCTCAAAATGCAAAATAAAAAATGGCTGGGGGAGAAGGAGGGCTAGACATACAGCTCAAGTGGTAGAATGCTTGCCTAGCAAGCACAAGGCCCTGCATTTGATCCCCAGCACCTAAAAAAACAAAACAAAACACTGGGGATCATTGGAAGCTCATTTTGAAGATCAATATGAAGGCCCTGGATTCAATCCTCGTATAGCCCCAAAACAAAACTAGAAACAAACAAAAAACCCCCACAAAGTTAGCAGGGCTAAAAGATGCAGAAACTACGATGGGAGGTTTGATCAGCTTTAGAGAGGAGAGTATTCGGGAGGAAGGGCTGGAGGGAGAACAGAGGCTGGAGTGTCCAGGAGGTTAGCAGCAGTAGTAAAGCACTGAGCATGAGGCTTAACAACAAGGAGCCAAGAGAGGATCCCCAGCGGACCTTCCTGAGGCCTTGATACTGAAAGTTGACTGGTAAAGTACTATTTTCTGCATTAAAATTAAATATGGCAGAAATCTAACACATTTCCCAGGTCTTTCTCTCCCCAAATACCTTTGCTGTTCTACCAATCCCCTGCCTTTCTTTGAACACCGAGTGTGTCTAGTTAGTTTTCAGTTATGACGTATTCTTTCTGGAATGCTCCTGGGACTAGTTAACAATTGTTTAGCATAAATCATCAGGGAACTAGTGATAGGCACCTCTGAGTAAGGTATTACTCCCTAGTAAGTAAATTCAGAGAGAACTCACCTCACACTATGATTACCAACACTCCCTTAAACCTTCTAATGAAGAGCTCAAGAAAACACAAATCAGTCTTTGTGGCAAAGTCATACCATGGGCTTGCTGCCCACAGAGACTGGATTCACACCATTTGTCTCCCTCACTTCAGATGTCAGGACCCATCTGGTTTCCCAGATCTGACTCTGAGGCCTAAATCAGTACAGCTACTCCTTGATTTACATCCTAATAAACCCATCATAACTTGGAAATATTGTAAATAAAAATGTAGTTAACCTAATCAACTTGGACACCCTAGTTTAGCCTTACCTTAAATGTGCTCAGAACATGTATCTAACTCAAAGCCTATTTTATGTTAAAATACTAAATATCTTTTCTCACAATTTGTTAAATACTATAAGGAAAGTGAAAAACAGAGTGATTGTATGGGTACACTTTTGCATCATCACAAAGTAGAAAAATCCTACATCAAACCACTGTAGGCTGGGGATTTAGCTCAGTGGTTAGAGTGCTTGCCTAGCAAGTGCAAGGCCCTGAGTTCGATCCCTGGCACAAAAACAAAAACAAAAACAAAAAAAAACAACCACTGTAAATCAGAGATCATCTGTAATAAAAGTCCACATATGTCTCCTAAAAACCACAAAGACAGCAATCCAAGCTCACTTCCTTTTGAAGAGCCCTTTGTGTACAGTGCGAGGTGGTGTGAACCTTTTTGGTTGTGAGACTGGAGGGCCAAGCATCAATTCCCTTGCTTCTATACTGCTACTTTTTAATTGTTGACTCCCATTTTATAGCCAAGCCAATTAGTAGCCTTGCTCAAGCGTGGGGAGCTTGGAGGCTTGCCATACAGTACTCAGCTCAGCTTGGGGAAAACAAGAAGTCTCTTCCATCTGAACTTCCCTCAGGTGAGAGAGCTACACCTGGCCAACAAATGTCAAAAGTCAAACAGCTGGATATCATAGCTCCATAGAGTCTCTGGGTACCTCAACAACCCCTTAAGATTCTACTAAACTTTGTAGGGAGGACTGGTGGCCTGACATTGTGTAGAGAAATTTTAAAAGATGACTATTTCTTTACTCAGTTTAGTGAGGATTTTTTATTTATTTTTATTTATTTATTGTTTTGGTGCCGGGGATCAAACTCAGGCACTTGTGCTTGCTAGGCAAGCACTCTAACCACTGAGCTAAATCCCCAGCCCCTAGTGAGCATTATTATCTACTTTTGTCTCTGAGAAGCTTAATGACTAACACTTTTTAGGGCCAAGACAATTTCCACTACACTATTGCTAAAAGGATGCAGGATGGAAAGCTGCCAACCCCACAGCCTATGGTATTACTGGCTCACTGCAGGCGCTTTAAAAGAGCCAAGACAAGAGTTAAAGACTAAAAGGTAGTGAACAATCTGGGCTTATTTACACATGGAATATAAACATGCACTTAACCTCAAGCCTCCAGATCTTGATTATAGGCTGACTCTACAGACTGGGGGTGGGTGTGTGTGTGTGTTGCAAAAAGGCCTTAGAATTTGAATGAGACTTTTTATAACAGTTTATAACTTCTACCTCAAAATATACCATTCACCCCAAAATTAAAAGTCTGCTTTGGCAGAGTTTAAACTTCATACAGTCTCTCATTAATTCTCCCTGTTATCTCTGTGAAGACTTCTGATCGTTAAGTGGTTCAAGGTCAAGGTATGTTTCTGTGCCAAGAAAGGTGTGCCCTATCCTGGGCCTGAGTGACAAAGGTGAAAACTCTGAATGTTCCACCCCATACCCTACCCCTACCTCTCACCTGGTTTCAACTCCACTCAAGGAAGACCATTTTTGTTGCAGGACAGCCCCGTAGTTTATCATAGCTTGTGTTTAGGGAAACACACTAACATTTTTTCCTCACAATGAGTGAGAAAACTTGTGGGGTGGGGGAGTGGGGGGGTGGGGGGGGTGAATGAAGGTGGAAAATTTCCAAAAACTCTTGGCCTACTTAACTGCCCTGACAGCACATAGTTACTGCCTCTGGGGGAGGAAGAAATGGAATATTTCCAAAGTGTTAGTTTTCCAACTCAAAAGTAATTAAAGAGATTTAGAAAATAGTTGACAAAAAATTATTTTACAGTCTTTTCTTTAATTAGGTGTTTTGTTTATCTTTCTTTCCTTTTTTTTTTTTTTTAAGGACAAGACCTTTCTATAGGGCCCATCCTATTTTCAAATTAGTGGGTTTAAATGATCCTCCACCTCAGCCTCCTGAGTAACTGAGACTACAAACAATTTTTTTAAAAATGTGGCCAAGACATTTAATTTCCAGGGAATCTTAGGAAGCTCCTGCTTAGAAACCACAGTGGCCCTTTACACACTTTCAAGCTTTTTAAAATTACCTATCTTGGGGCTGCTTGTATAGAGAATGACTTCACTGAACTGACTGAAGTTCCCTTTCCCCAGGACTCTCCATTCTGGACTTGCTCTCCCTGGAGTGCTGCACTGGTTTCTACATTTATGCACAAACCAGCTGTGGCCACCTTCCTAAATTCTTAGCAATTCCCTAAACTGCCTTTTACTGTAGAGGATCCCTGGAGATCCAATTCTGTTTTCTGGAGTCAAACAAATACAGTACAAATTGGTGCAAGGCTCAGCCATTTCACTTTCTCCCAGAAAACAAAACTTTTAAGGTGTTAATATAAAATAGATACCTGGGTATATCTTTGGTCACAGCAGCAACATATTTCAGGGCTGGAAACTATAAATCGCCAAATCATCCCTCCTTATGTAACAAAAACGTTTTTTCCTATTTCTCAGGAAGTTAAGACAAAAGAGCCAGTTAACATTTAAGTAATCTTGCCTAATGAGGCTGTGGCAGGAGGATGACTGTAAATTTAAGGCCAGTCTGGGCTAGTAAGTTCAAGGCCAACCTGAACTAATATATACAGCAAGACCCTCTCTCAAAAAACAAAAAACAAAATAAATGGGAAACATTTAAGCAACTTACAGAGAAGCCCACAAACTAAGAGAAGCTGACAGGAACAGACTCTGAGCTAGAAATTTGTGTATTACAGTTTACCCAATGTCCCAGATTCATGTTTTGGGTGCTGATATGCGTATTTACCTCCCCATCCCCGGCCCACTGAGCTACATCCCCAGCCCTATGATTCTCTTTTAATAACGTCTCCCTATCAAATCTCCTACCACTTGCCTGGTGTTTGGATGTCACCCTAGGGATAACTGTCAGACATGGAAACCTCTGAAGGGCAAAGTTCTGTGGACATTACAATCACCACACAGTATATTGAGGGGGGCACGGCTCTCAGCCAGTCTTCAATCTAGTCAAATCAGATACCAGAAAAATGAGTTGCCGGGTGTGTCCTCTCTTGCATAAGAAATTTTTAAAATATCTGCTGACAATGGCTGGGTTGTTAAGGGGCACCTGGCTGCCTGCGCCCCCACCGTGTGTCTGGAACAAACACCTCATAAGCAGGGTTCCGGAAATCCCATCAGACAAGAGTTTGGGTGTTGTCACTTCTTTTCTGGACAGTCACACCAACCTTAGTAACGCCCCATCATAGACTTTCCCTACCCTAGTCCAGCCAATATGTCAAACACTCAAACTGGACTTGGCACACACCTGTAATCCCAGCTACTCAGGAGGCTAGGGCAGAAGAATCTCAAATTCGAAGTCTGCCTGAGGAATTTAGGGATAACCTGTATCAAAGCAAAATTTCAAAGGGCTGGCTGGGCATGTAGCTCAGTGGTAGTGTTTGCCTAGTATAGTGTGAGGAGGCCCTGGGTTCACTCCCTAGAACGGGACTGGGAGTGGGGAAGTCAATGGCTCCCCACAACACAATAAAACCTCGGGCCTCAGCTGGGCACGCAAAGTTTTTTCTAACAGGCGCTAACTTAATTCTCCAAACTCTTTCTTCCCTAAATATACCCAGCACGCAGTCCGATCACCAAATCGTGTTTCCTCTACCTCCAGTGCAAGGCTCAAGGTCTCCATCTCCGGAGGTCCCTCTTTACCTACACTTCCACCCCTCAGACCTCACGTCTCGACTTGGTCTACTCAGATACCTAGTCTGCGGCCCCAGCAGCGGTCAGGATCCCCGATCCACAACAGCGTCTCTGAGCGAGCGCCCGGCTCCACTCCCCTCCTTCTAGTCTACCCCGCCCGGGCTCCCACCGCGGTGGCCTCCCGCGGCCCGCAGGCCCGGCTCCGAGCGCGCACAGCGGCGCCTCAGAACTCTGAGCCCGAGGCGGACGTCCCCAGAGATAGGGTGGGGCGAGCCCGCCCGCAACCCAACGACTCTGCGACGCGCGACCGCAGACACAAGGAGCCCCTCAATCCGCTGCCCGGAAGCCGGGCAGGCGGGAAAACCGCAGGGCAGCCGCGGGCAGCCGGCGGGCAAGTGGCGGGCGGCAGCCGCTCCTGGCGCGTCCCGGCTCCCGGGCTCTGCGGGCGCCTGTGAGGAGCGCAGGGGCGCGCGTCTCACCCCTCCCGGTTCCCCGTGGGGTCCGGCCCGGGTCGGCCTCTCCTCACCTCTCCGCCCCTGTCCAAGAACCGGCTGGGTACTGCTCGGGTCAGTACCGCGGGAAACTGGACAAGCCAGCACTGAAAGCACAGCACCTGTCGCGAGCTGGAGAGGAGCCGCAGCGCTCCTGACGTCACAGCCGCCCGAGCGCCGCGAGCCGCGAGTCACCTGATTTCCCTGGCAACGCGCGCGGGGCGGGGCGGGGCGAGCTGCGTCCGGCCGCTGCCTCTGAGGCGCCGACGCCAGCGCTCGGAGGCCGTCGGCGCCTCCCAGACGCGGGGCTGCCCTCCGGCTCCCTGCACCAGTGACTGACTCCTCAGACTCCCGCAGGCGCCCCGCTCGGGCTGGATCGCTTCTCCGGGACTCCAGCCTCCTATCCCTCGCCCCAGGTGCAGGCGCCTGGGAGAAGGGCCAGGGTCCCTGTGGGTTGGCGTGGGCTGCTGCCTCCTCGCGTCCTCTCTCTGTCTATCCAGCTGGGCTCAGGGTTTACCCTGGAGCTGCACCGCGGAGGACTGGGAATGAGGCTGATAACTGGATTGCTCTGGAGCGACGTTCTCCATAAACCTCGCTGCAGTGGTGTGGCCAGTGCTGTAGGATGTAATTAGGACTTTGTTCACAGCCGGAAGGGAAGGGGCTGAGTCCAGGCGAGGACTTCCAGTCCTGAATGTCTCCTATTCCCACAGGAAGGGAAATCACTAAAACGCTCCTGGAGCAAAGCCTAGACAAGCTTGCAAGTCCTACTTGTGACGTTTTTTAATTTTTAATTTTAGAAATTGATTTTCTGGACTGGGATGTATTTCAGTAACATATGTGTGAAGCCCTAGTTCTGATCCTCAGCACTGCAAAGAACAAACAAAAACAAAGGAAAGAAACAGATTTTTCTGTCCAAACTCCTCCTCTTGCTTGTTATATTGCCTACATCTTTTTACACTTGATCTTAACCAAAAGGCCGAGAAGCGATGCCTACATCTTTTTGACTCTCCAATATTCCCCAACAGACCGTGAAAACGTAGACAAATCAAAAATAAAATACCCCATGGAGATCTCAGTTTGAGAGCCACTACTTATTGCATCCTTTCACTTCTTGGAGGTTTCATATATGTTGTTCTTTTCTTTCAGAATATGGTATCTTAGACCAAGAAGTTATTTTACAGTTAACTTCTGAGCACCCTATGGTGCCAGGCTGATTGGGACATGGTCCTCTAAGATCGAGTGAATGAGTTCCATCCCTAACACTACAAAGAGAGAGATTGAGATTTATTTTCAATCCAAATCCCCCGCCCTTTGCTTGCAATAATGGTATGCTTACACCTTTGCGACTCTCCTATCTCCCCGAATAAATCATGAAAATATAAGCAAATGAAATGAAAATGAAACCATATGGAGGTCTGTTTGAGAGCCACTGCTATCTCAACCTACAGAGGTTGTGTTTCTCGTATCAAGGTATGGCTTGTGCTATTTATTGTTTTATGTTAGTGACACCTTTTTACTTGTATACATTTTTTCCTTTAGGGGGTTTGAGATAGTCTCGCTATGCAATTCAGGCTGTCCTAGAACTCATAAACTGGGTGCGTGGTGGTGCACACCTGTAATCCCAGCACTCAGGAGGTGGAGCCAGGAGGATCACCGTGAGTTCGAGGCCAGCATGGGCTACATAGTGGGTTCAAGGTAATCCTGAACTACATAGCAAGACGCTGTCTAAAAAAAAAAAAAAAACAAACAAAAATAAATTAGAATATAAATGGGAATGAAGACAGTTGAGGGAAAAAAAAAAGAATCATGACTCCAGACAGAGTTTAAAAGGAGAGAAGAGATTGACGATATGAACCAGCCAGGTATGGTGGCACACGCCTGTAATTGCAGCACTCAGGAGGCTGAGGCAGGAGGACTGCTGAGAGTTTGAGGCCAGCCTTGGCTACATAGTGAGTTCATGATCACCCTGAATGACACAGCAAGACCCTGTCTCAAAAAAAAAAAAAAAAAAAAAAAA